>ARYC01010987.1:0-18128 GCA_000711775.1 Oxytricha trifallax
CGAATTCTTTGGATATTGACACTTCTATAGATGATTCTAAGTTCCCTAAGTCCATTAAGGATAGTAATCAAGCATCTCAAGCTGTAGTCGATGCAGTTGAGGCCTTACCCTCATTCACCTATACTCCGATCGCAATCACGAAGCAGCAAGTCATCCAGCGGTTGGGGTCTTACGGGGTCTTGGCTCGAAATCTCTCAATCACCAAGGAATCCACTAAGAGATAGCAATTTCGATGAGCTTTGTGGCAGCTATCACCAAGCACCAGCTGATCTCTAGCCAAATCATTGAGGGGGCCTTCGATGCGATGCTGTTCGAGAACTTCCTCTATCACACCCTGCGCCAGCTGCGCACAGACAAGGATCTCGCCCAGAAGAAGATCGTGCTGCTCATGGACAATGCAGTCATACACAAGTATTCAGAGGTGCTGGAGACTGCTAGGAATTTCAAGGTCACTGTCCTCTTCAATGCAGAGTACTCACCCTGGCTTAACCCCATCGAGCAGTTGTTCTCCTACATCAAGAGGCACCTCCGCTAGGAGCAAGCTGACAGCAAGTAAGCATACTATACCTAACTTTTTATAGGATCCACCTGGTGAAGCGGCTCTCGCAGATTCTGAAGGCAATGACCAAGACAGACGTCAACAAGCTCTGGGCTTTCAGCGTGAAGCAGTGGTGCAGCACCATCAAGCATGGCTTTGTGTGAAGTTGGGCTGAAATGCGATGAGTTGAAGTGCAGGGGCTATAGAAGACACCAATACATACTGAAACAGCATTATAATCATCAAATTGATTGATTAAAAGCCCCCTTATTACATATCACACTTTTAAGTTTTAATTTTAACTAATCAAACCAAAAATCCAAAAACCTATCTCATTTTCGCTCATTCAAATCGCCATTTTGGCTCCTCATCCACTAAAGCTGCCGAATAGGTGCTCAAACAGTCGAGCACAACTTGAAAGTTGGTAAGCTGAGGGTTTTAAACATGGAGAATACGATAGGGTCCCAAATTTGACGAAACACTCATCAAGCAACGAGATAATGACCATTTATGGTGATTCCACTATCAATCGATGAAATTTGGTCAAAGATTTTGATAACAGCTGATGATTTTATCAAACAGATAGTAAAATTGGCTACTGGTCATTCAACTAGTGAATTTGACAAAAAATTTGAAGATCATGCTTTAAAATTCGCATTCTCAGTTAAATTATCAATAAATCTAAAACATTCACTATAATGTCGAATACAAACGAAAAGTAAATAAATTTAAATTGGTTATAAATATTATTAATTTTGATTAATTTCTACAATTTCCTATTTTTATCTATTTTAGCAATACTTAGAGAGCAGTTAAAGTAGAGATGTAGGTATTCTGATGGCATTTGCCTATCGCAAAAGTCCACGTCAAACACTCTTCCCTTAGCTGGCAGGGCAGCTATCGCCAAAAGTTCTGATCTGGTGAGGTCGTGATGGGTCAGGTTTGAAAGATGAGCTCAGAAAACTATGATTTGCAGCTTTCCACACCTAGATGACTTGTCTAAGGCTCTATGGAATGATAACAAAGTAAAGGGAGAATTGGGATTTTTATAGAAAATTTAAAATTGAATATTTTATTTCTGAGAAATTCTTTTTTGCAATAACTATAATTCCCAAGATACGATTATTTTTCAAAGAAAGATGGAGTTTATTTTACAGCTAAATACTTTTAATAGATCAATTAATGATGTTATTTTAATATTTTTTTTTACTAAGAAGCTTTTTTATCTTTAGTTTAATTTCTTTTATATTTTATTACTTATCTTTTTATTTTTTTTAAATTTAAACTCCTAAATACAGTAATCATTAAGAGAAATAGATACTTCAATGAAAAAATAGCTAGTTAGTTGAGTTCTACAATATTTGCATTCAAGTTATGTAGTCTTTAATTCTCTATAAGGCGAGGTATTTTTGAGGCCTTTTGGATATTGCAAAATATGAGTTTTTGAAATTATTTTTCAAAACCTATTGTAAAATCAATAAAACTTTCTAAATTTTCTTTTATATTATTAGTTCTCATCAGAACATTCAAATTATTAATAATTTATATAATTATTTTAATTTCGGGAATATTTTATGATTAGTATATATAACAAGGAAGGACCAATGTTAAATAATACTTCCAGAATTATGCTTAATCTTAATTGAAAGAAGCTGATATCGCATCATAAACTAGCTATTTGTTATTTCACATCTAAAAGCTAAGTAAAGTTTCATTATTTTGATGCTATATTGAAGAAACCGTGATTTAAAAACAGAAATAGCTCTTGAAATACATAATTTTAGGGAATTTAAAATAGTCAAAATTGATTTATATATAGTTTAATCTTATATCTTTATATCGTCAAGAATTACTTTCCTTGTTCTATCTTCATAATAATACATAATATAATTATATTATCATCTAATGGTAGACTTTTAAGTGATAATATATTTTAACTTATAAAATCAAAAATATCAAGTTTTAACTTTTAGTTTTGGTGTACATCTATTTTATCTAATTTAGTATGTGCATAATTATTAAATTAAATTAATTAACTTAATCAGAAAATAGTATATTTGATTTGAAACAATCTGTTATAAATTGATCATACATGATTTCTTTATTGGTGTTTTTGAATTAAATACTTTGCAACTTATATTGTAGTTTAAATATTGAGTAAAATTTTAAATTTTATTATAGGTAAGATGATAAACATGAATATAAATTTCCTTCATTTTGACATTTAGTATAAATAATGGTGCTTTTAACAGTGATAATTTAGGGATTGACAAGAAAACAATATAATTCTTAACTATTGATATACTGTAAATACTATAATAAATCATTTTAATTAGTTTATAATTTCATTATATTGAGTTATAAGGATTCATATAATGGCATTTTAAATTGATTGCATATACTAATAAGAATTTAAGACAAAATAGACATCACATATATTAACTCAACATTTTTATTTCATCTATTAACTCAGCATTTTTATTTCATTTATGAATTGATTTAAATTATTGTTGACCAGAAAGCATGCTTAAATTGATTGTCAATTATACTTATGATACTAATAAGCTAATAATTTAATAGAGTAAAACAGATACCATATATTTTATAAATGGTTATATTCAATGGTTTTACCTATTCCTAATTGTCCCCAGATTTACTTTAGTTCTAATTTGTTGAGGAAATTTAAGATTCACTCAAATTATAGGATAAGACATCATACTTTTTGAAAGGTGATGTGTTCTTAGAAGAAAGTTAATTAATTTTTAGTTTTCAATTAAACAAGGAAGTAATCAATTGAATTAAACATATTACATAGTATTTATCATTTTTGAATAACAATCATTTAAAAGATGCGAAACCCAAATTTCTGGTAGTGTCTCTGCATTTTAAATCAATAATAATAATAATAATAATTATTTACCCACATCTAGAGCTCTTGGCTATACGGGTGATAAATAATGTTAAGGGACTCCAAATGTCTAGGATCCTGCGTTTCTAGATGCCTTCTTCTCTGTTTTCTTTTTATCTCTTTTGATGGAGGTCTTCTTTGGTTTGTTCTTCTCTTCTTTGTGTGTTTCCTTCTCTCACCTTTGCTGATGACTACATTGTCGTCTAGCATTCTGTTTTCTTGAGATTCTCATTCGTTAATTTTCATAAATTCAAATTAAATAACATTAGTTTATATATATGTTTTAGAGGTGGATGTGAAAAATTGAGTTAGATCATTTCTTATGAATCCCATGTGTTTAGTCAGTCCTAATATCTGAGTTATGACTGTGTTATCAATTTCACTTGACTTACCTGTGATAAGCATTATTGCTTTTTTAATCAATTGATTTTAATTAAATATTTATTGCTAATATTAAAAATTTTTATTTTAAATTTTACCAATTTTCTTGTTTAACAAAATTATCTGAATTATGTTTAAAAAATCAGAAACAACAAAGATTTATGAAAACCAAGAACTCACCAACCTACCATAAATATAACAAAACTTCTTAAATTCATCTCCTTTTATTACATAGATAGTAATATTGGAATGGCAATTAGTTTGAAAGGTACTCTACAGTTCCTGATGTCTTGTTTCACTCATTTGACAATCTAAAACAACTCTGCGACTGAGGACTAGTAAAATTGAGATATTTTGACAATTTCTTACTGTATACATGTAACATAGCTAAGGAATGTCCTGTGATGTCCGAAAATGTTATTTTCGAGTTCTTCGTCCTCAATTCCCTCCCTAAACCACAAGAGGTTTATGTACTATACAAGCATCATACCCATTACTATTCACTGAAAAAACACTAATAATGATCATTACTATATTTATAATGGCTATAATGATGATGAGTTGGAAGATGAGAAAATTAAGGGTTTCTATAGTATATAAATATTTCTTTTAGCTTTTTTACTACTATACTAAAAGTTTAAATTATTTTTGTTGCAAATCTAATTAAAATTCTTAATTTAAACCCTCAAATTTATGTTAATATAAGATATACTTTAAGATAAGACAAATTATAAATAAGATTTTATAACTTGATAAGAAACCATAAAGAATAATTCCTTTAATAACATCTGAATATAATTGTAGTTTTACTTTGAATCTTAAAATAATTACTAAGATAAATTCAAAAATAGCACATTTATTTTTAGTTTAATATGAACTAATAATTGTTTAGACAAGAAACTTTTCATTTCAATTTAAAATGAATTTAAGTAAAATGTGTTTGATTTTTATATTTTAGAGATACTCATTATAAAATACTTAGTCAAGAGGAGTCTGCTCACTCTTTATAACTTAATTATTTTCATTATTACTTACTCTTATATATTATTCAATATCACAAACATATACAACAATTTTCCAAATCTGTAATATTTATGAGTGAATGCATAGAAGCAAGAATTGATTTGGAGGTTGTTTCACTCTTCTTAAAAACTTTTAATGCTTTTAATAATAAATTAAATATCTTTAATTAAACTTATAGAAAACAATTAATCTACTTAAATAGAGCCATACATAGAATATATGTAAAGCAGTTTAATAATTGATTTAATTAATTAAAATTATTTAATTTCTAACACATTCTATCTTTTTGAATAAATTTATGTTCCTTTTATTATTCATATTGAAAACATAAATACAATTATCTTATTTCCATAGTTTTATAACTAATATTTAAGAGTTATCTATATCATATCTTTGCTAATCAAAAGTTTAATTCCAATTTTATACAATAAAAACTCAGAATATGAATAATTTTAAAAGATATTACTTCCATTACATCAATAGGAATTCCATTAAATTAACATACTTGACATTAAGAATAAAAAAGTTGAGTTTATCAAAATCTTCCTTGATATATTTTAGTTACAATTTTAAAACTCAGCAATAAAAACTATTGCACTAGATCTTCACTTTGATAAAATAAATATATTTATATTATTGCATTAACACATGAATTAAATATATTGATGAAAACATGGAAAGGGTAGTGAGAATATATATGTTTATCATTTACGGCTGTTCACTTCCAAAAAATGCTACAATTATTAATCATAAATTTTTTAATTATACCTTTAATCAAATTGAATTGAGATTATATAATCAAATAATAAATGAAAGTTATGATGGATTAATGAAAAACACTGCTTGGCATTAACCTTTGAATAGCTGCCATTACTTTTAGATAATAAACATTAAGTAAGTATTATCTTGAAGACATAATGATTTAAACATTTTAAAATCATATTAACGAAATCAATTATCAAGTTAAACTTATAATATTCACTAATTTATTTAGGTTAATGTGATTCAACATACAATTCCAAAGCAACTACATATAACTGAATAAGATATTATTATCTTTTTGAAATTAAGACAACTAATAATTTTATACATAACTACAACACTGCACAAAAATAAAATTAAATAAAGCTATATGAAATATATTTATAAAATAAAAATAAAATAATGTAAATATTTGTATAAATGAAATTATTTAATTTAAAATGATAGATTGAGTTATTATATGTAAAAGGATACTATAAAACAATGGTGAATAATTGTGTCTTGTGTGAGTATTTAACTCCCTTTTCATGCTTTAAGCTTAAAATGCCGTGATTGATCAACTCTACCATCATCTTCTTCATTGTTTGCTTATGAAGTGCT
This sequence comes from Oxytricha trifallax, assembly GCA_000711775.1. NCBI lineage: Eukaryota > Ciliophora > Spirotrichea > Sporadotrichida > Oxytrichidae > Oxytricha > Oxytricha trifallax. Next base: position 6,213 of record ARYC01010987.1, read on the forward strand.
TATAGATCTGATTATAAATAGAATGTGCGCTCAAGTCCTCCATTTCGATGGTTCTTCTACCAAATTACTTGTGGATTAGCTATGAGAGGTTGAAACCCCCATCTTTATCGTCTACGTATTGTTACACCTCGTATCTATCTCTTTATGGTCTACCTCCAAAGCCTATGCCATCTTCGTGTTGTCCTCTGAAGCCATCTCTGCACCTTCTGCAGCAGCCCTGCATCCTCCTCGGTAGTTGCCATCATCATCGTCTCTTCTCTCTCGCCTCTCTGGTTCTCCTTCTCAATAACACTCTCATTCACGAGTCTCTCCTCTCCCCCTTGATTTACTCATCAACTGGAGGCTGGTCTTCAAATTGGCCATCTTGGCATTTTTTTCACAGCAGTATTCTAGGTAAATTCACGAGAAGATCTTCTTCTGGGAGGCGGCCAGAGGCATCACGCGATTCTCCATATTTTTCTTTACGGAGATGGGGTCTCCCACTCAGACATCTATACTGGGGGCCGAGATAAGCAGATATCTTTATTTGGATGGCCACCCTGTGGCATTACACTAGCGCCATTAGGCACATTACCTTGACAGTTGGAACGATTATGATGATCTTCTAGACAATATACCTACAGATACCTCCAGGTTTCTCCTCTTCCTCTAGTGGCCAGCTCTCTTCCTCATGTGTGCTGCGGGAAGCCGTTGGCGGATTCCCTTTTAGTTTGGAGGAAATCGATAGCATGCTTATAACTAGCCGTTATGCAAGCAAAGGATTCCTCATTCAGTCAGCAGTTTTCGAACGGATCGGCACATTCGCTGAAGGGCACCTCTGAGGACGTGTGACCAGTCTTGGTGAACTCCATCTGGGAGGACGTAAACAGGCATCGACCACTAGTCGATAGCTGACGCTGGTTGTCCATGTACTAGATAGGACCCCCTTCTCATGCTTATGGCGTGTCCTATGTAGTGAGTGATTAGTATTAGACTCCTTCCTTAATCATAAAGTCTCTAATGGGCTCCTCCCTCTTCTTGCTGGGTGTCCTCAACGAGAATGTCAGACGCCTCCTTGCCATGTTGGACTCCACGATCTGCTGGATGCGATCTCAATTACAGAATGCGGTGTGGGATTGTAGAGGATCAACAGCAGGCCTAAGATGCTCTTTGTGTTGTGATCTTGATGTCTGATGTTCTCCTTTCAGCATGTCAACTTTGGGGACCATCCCCTAACAGCTCATCGTTGGCTCCTACTACTAGTTCACTCTCCACCCCTGGATGCAACAACTGAGGGCGACAACTGGACAGATCGCGTTGTCAGGTATTGCTAGCGGTCATCCTTTACTTTTGAGTATGGGTCTTACTTAGAGAGCTCTAGAGTTGCAGTTATGAATAAATTTTAAGTTTGATATATGTTATTAATTTCCTTAAATAGTGACCTCAAATATTTGTTTGCTTTCTGTTTTGTGATATCCCCCTATACATAAGACCCTTGTGTTAAAAATGAAAGCAACCAGATTCTTATAATAATTATTCTTATATTCAAATTTAAATTTAACATTTTCAAAATCTCCTATTTTAATTAAATAAGATCTTTTATATCTATTTTGCAATAAAATATGCATTTATTTAATTTTTTATATTTATATAATTAAGATACGGTTTGTATATTTAAAAGCAGTTAATTTGAATTTATTTATCTTTTATACAATTTATTTTAAATGATTCTATTCCAGCTGATGATGAAAGTCATCATAATGTAGATAATGGCATGATACAAGTATTAATTTATGACCTTGCTGTCGAAATTTACATATTTTTAATCATTAAAATAATGCTATAATTCATCTACGATTGTTTAAGATTGAGTAATGAAACTATTTTCTAGGTTATTCGATAAAAAGCACAAGAGGTTACTTGCTCTTCCGACAAAAGAGATTTTGTTCTTTCTCATTTTAATTACTGTAATTATATATAGAAATGGCAATTAAAATTAACATCATTAAATGCTTTATTCTGTTGATTTATAATTGAAGGTTGAAATTAAAGGATACCACCATTTGAAGAGAGTTAATAAACTTGATTCTCAGCTAAAATGATAAAACACTAACATACTAATAGTGAAACATAAACATTTCTAGCAGATAAATTATAATTATGTCATCGATAGCTATCTATTGAAAGATCAACATTTGTGAGATAATTACTTAAGAGTAAGGAGAATCAGCTGTAAATGATAGGTGCTAATTTTGCAGTGATATTAATTGATTTTACTTCCAATGAAAATAATATAATTTTATAAAAATGTATATAGATTTATGCATGAATTATCAACATTTTAAATACTATATTTTTGTTCGAATAACCTGTAAATATTAATATATTGCAAGATCTCTATAATAAATTGATTACATTTCTTCTCTAAGATGAATTTGGCAAATAAATACATCAAAAATAATAAAATAATTAGCTGTATATCATGGCAGCAGGTAATTTAATTCTAAAATCTGTCTTAAATAACTCTTTTTATAAATCAGCAAGGAGTACTATTAATTATAGTTAAAACAAGTGATTTCCTCTTATTTACAATTCAAATGAATTCAATTCAAATCAAAATAACTACTTCTAGATAAATCAACTAAGAAAGGCTAATGATTATATAAATCTTTTATTTATTAAATACAAAAGTTTATAAATACATTTATAAATAAATACTGCTTCAATATGTCTACAATATAATTTATATCTGACAAGTAAAATCCAGAGTAAATGCTCTGAATTGACTAGCTTGTAGATCTGCAATGTTAAAATCAATTTAGTAACGCAAGAGTCTCAAGTTGCATTTGAGATGAACATTTTTTGTTCAGTTTGTCCTAGAACATGAGAAAGCTTGAGTCTTGACTAAATCTCCTCTTAGTATCATTATCCAAGAAATCTATTGGATAATCAATTTAAAGTGTGAATACAATATCACTACAATATCCTAAAAAATATATAATTTATGTTAATATTGAATTAAATAGTAAATGTTGAATAAATCGATTTCAGTTTTATTGAATACATTTTCAATCTTCTTGAAGATTTGTTAAATCAAATTCGAAATCAACAATACTATTCCTCAATGAATACTGCTTACATTAGAAAAAGAAATATTAAGCTCATTACAATCATTGAGACATAAGCAAAGACTTTCATGAAATCTAATTTACTCAAGTATAAATCAAAGTATGAGAATGCGATTTGAAAATTAACAGAAAAAAAAGAAAAAAAATATAAAAGTATATAATAATTATTGATATCACTTTATTTATTAAAAACCAATGATTAAATAATTATAAATAAGGACTCAATCAAATTATGGTTTTGCTTGATTTTATCTCAACTATGAAATAATACTAATCTTACTTTAATCAGTTCATAATATTAATTTATAAAAGAATGAAATCATCAGAGATAAGGTGGTTGTTATTTTAATTAAAATTCAATTTAATTTAATATTATAATTATTATAGACTGATTTGGTTGCTTTTAAAAAATCAAACTATGGACATTATATTTACATAAATATATAAATATATATATTTATATATTTATGTCCTTAATCAGAAATAAAAAAGCAACAAAATTTTAATCAATTATGTTTAAGTTTATTACCCCTTATTAAATTAAAATCCTAACTGTCATAAATGTCGACTGCTCTATCTGAGACTACCTGACCATAGTAGTGTGAACTGCTATAGTATATTTAATCATCTCGGGTGCAGCTGTCAGGCATAAAGGCACTTCTGCAGGGTCGCTAACAGGTAGCAAGAAATGAGGAGAGAAAAGTTGAGACGTAAAAAATTGCCATTAACTATAACATCATTACTAGTATCAACATTAAAGCTTGCCAGAGAACAACAATAGCCTTTTAAAGTCCAACGATAATGTGACTATCTCTAACGATAACGAAAATATTTGACACTTTGGGCAGTTCGAAGGATGGTGTTAGCGTATGTCAAGTAGTCCTTGGAACATTAGGTGTTGGTTGAGCATGATGTGGCAACTTCGTTTTAGATGATAATGTCAGTGTAAACGCATGGACTAAAGAGTAATAGTGAGAGAAAGTACTGTATTAGCTGCTTCCTTAGGTACTGTGTACTAGAGGAAAGGGAGAAGCCTTGAGAGATCTGCAAGTATATTGTCTGGAAATCAGCATAATTGTTACAATTACCAAGGAAATGTGCTCTGGGCGCTCGCTGAATGCCATAGGGTCGTCATTGGAAATCTTGATAAACAATTATCTCAGCCCTGAGAGAAGATATCAGAGCAGGACAATCCATCTCTGTAGTTCAAAATATGGAGAATCTCGTGGTGCCCCTCGCCGCCCTCAGTCAAACTTTCGCCCCTTACTTCGTTTGCAATACTAAAATCCTTGAATTCAAAGAAGATAATGTCAAGAAAAAATGATCTGATTAAGAAATATGATGAGTGTAATCAAAACTAGACTTGAAGCCATTCTCAGCAATAGTTCCTTAAGAAACTCTTGATGACAACGACACGATGGTAGTCCAACCTATACTGCAGAAGATGCAGGATGAACTGCGTAAGGAGAATTATGATAAATAATGAGAAAAATATATGATTGTAAGAATATAATTAAGATAAACACTAATACTTAATGTGATAATCAAAAATGGAAATCTTAAAAAACTGTTTCATCTTTCCATTCACCTTCATAAACATCACCATCTGCGTGTATTAGTCTTTCCATTCCCTATCTTTGAGCTGCTCTGTGAAGTTTCTGTCTTCCGCTTTTTAAAGTCTTACCAAGTTGGACCTCTGGAAAAATAAAATTTTAGATATCTTTTTTGTAACTTACATTTTATGTGAGCGCACAGTCTCCACCAGAGTCAACATCCTTAGGTTTTCATTTTGTAATTCTTAATTTCATTTTTAATTATCAATTCTCGATTATTTTTTATAAATGCCTAGAGCAAGACATGGTACAGATCTCTCTTCACACTCAGCACTAAATGGGACACTGATAGAAACCCATATCATGGAACGAACTCACAAGGAGAATTTTTACAACCCATACAACATCTACTATTTAAAAGGCAAATATAGAACACTTCAGACATCACATGAACGAACGAGCAGAGGGAATATTCATACTGCAAGCATTAATACTTTTGATTGTGCTGCAATTACCAATTACTATATTCACAGATTAAGCTTGCAATTTCTTTTGGCTTATTAATTACATTGAATACCTAAAACTCATAATAAAAGGTGTTATTGTTTTAAAATACACAGAAGAGTAATTTAATAATATTTTTGTTTCTAACATCCTTGAATTTTAAATATTTTTGCCTTCTCCCTATTCTTCATATTCTTTTATATATATTTATTATTTTGCCACATTGATTCTTTTTAATTGTCAATTTTCTTCTAATTCTTATAGTTTCTTAATAAAGTATTAGAATTTATACTTAAGTACTCTATTTATTTGTAAGGATTTCTACTGTATTTTAAAGAGAATTTGTCACTATCATTAAAAAAGTGTAAAAAATGATCATCAAAATATTTGAAGTGTTTTATAAGATGAATTAATTGTAAGTTATTGAGAAATGATGCAAATGGTTTTACATATGAATTTGATAATGAAACTCAGGAGTTCGAATCCTCATGTTAAATAGTAGTTTAAGAAACTATTAAAATAGTCAATCTTAAAACAATCATCAACAGAATAGTGAATTTTATATTTTTCTAATTTCCTGATAATAATGTTGATTGTTTATTATACAATTTACTTGATTATCACAGACCTAAGGTATTTAACTGAATAAAACTTTGTTCCAATGTTAATTTAATTGCAGACTCAAATAATGTCATAAATATTAGTTTTACTTAAAAACTCATTTCAAAGTTATAACAAAATTGGAAAGTATTAAATTAAATTATGATAATTATAGGAAATTTGAATGAATCTTAACTTTAAACAATGCCATACAAAAATAACATATTATTATAATAATAGAATACACGAATCTTATTGAAATCATTATCAATTGTTTAACTTTGTTTATAGTTAGTTCAAATCATTTGCTATTCATCATAAATATCATTATCTCAAAATAAAACAAAATTAAATAAAAAATAAGCCAGCTCAAGATGATAAAAATCTTCTGTTTCCTCTGCTTATTCAATCACAATAAAGAGACATTGGAATAATTAACAATTTTAGCAGTTAAAATATAATCTAGAAGTTGATAATTCCTGTACAATGTAAAATTATATAAAACAATAATAATAAAAGATTAAATGTTCTAAATATAAGAAGCAATACAAAATTTATAAGCAAATAATTGATTTTTACTATTATGAATAAATATATAATCATGATATTAAAATGTCTGGTGTTTACTCCTCTTATATCCTATTTTACTCTTCGTTTTGCAAAGTATGGAACTTTAATATTTTTCATATAATTTGAAAAACAAACAATTACTGTCAGTTTATCTCAAATCGAAAGTATAAGTTAGAAGTGTCCAAGTATGCAAGCTTTTTAACTACACGGTGTAAAATCTCAACATGCTGTTTAATTGAGATCTTTCAAAGTGGGGTTGAATCAGCAATATCTATTATTGACATTGGATTTATTATTTATAGTAAATATCCAATACATTTATATATAAATATATATGAACTAAATAAAATGTAAATATGTATAATTCTTATTATCTCCTTACAAATATATAAATTTAATTAGCTATTAAAATAATATGAATTAAAAATATATAACCCAAAAATCTGTCAACCCATAACCAAGATCTATAGGTTAATGAAGAAATCCTTTGATAAGATTTTGATATCTACTATCGTTTAATTGATTTAGTTGATTAATTTAAATTGAATTGGATAATCTGAGATATAAGAATATGAATGAAATGATTCATGAAATAATTGAATAACAAAACACTCAAAGGATTGATAGATATATAATTGTATATTGCTCCTAAGTAATATAATATAACAAGGATAAAAACGTGCATAGGACATAATGAGTAGCTGCTCATTAAGTTTCAAGTATTTGTATCATTGAAAGTATATTAAAGAGAATTTGACAAATATAATACATAATTTAGATGAGTAATAAAAACCCTAAATTTTATGAAACATAGAGCGAATTCAAGGGACACGAGAATAATATAAAATTCAACAATATCATTTCTATAAAGGGTGTTCATAGTGTATTTTTATAAGTATAAATCTACATTGAAAAGTGAGATAATATGAATGTTTAATGGGGCTTGAATATATTATCCTTTAATAAAATACCATGGTTTTATAATCAAACTTAAATGGTAATTGTTGATGGCATCTTGACATCTGAGTCTTTTAAATAAGAGGTTAGTTTTTGATCTTATATAGATTAATTTGAATGTTTTAATTATAAAAAATATATAATCATATGTTTTCAACTTCATTTTTTATATGTTTTTAAGCGAATTGACTCTCTCTCGTATTCAGTTTTCTTTTTATACTTTTTCACTCTAAATATTTATCTTATCTTTGTAGAACAATTTTAACTGACAATTATTCTTTTACATTCACAATTACTTAGTTTACCTTATTTCCATTAACTAATTTCGGCAAGAAAAAGGTTTCAGTGAAAATTAACACTTTTTTAATGTGTTTCCATTCTTATCAATATTGATTCTTTTAATCTTTCTTTCTAACCTTTAAAATAAATTAAAGCTTACTAATATCACCAATTATTTATAATTTAATATGACAAATATAAAATAAGCAAATAAGAGCAGCTGAAGTTGATACTCAACAGAAGTGAACTACAGACATGCATTTCATGCTCGGCACATTTACATTTTGTATTTTAATTACCTACAGTTATTATCTATCAATCAATCTATCTATCTAATAAAAATAAAAATATCATCTTATAAAATTTATTATCACATTAAAAGAAGGCAATATTTTGCAATTTGAGGTTGGGCTTGATGTATATAGCACAGATGAGGGCAAGTTACAAAGAGAAAGAGCTTTGATAGACAAGATGGGACTCTTATAGACTTGTATAGTGGTCATAAACAAGATGGATCTTCAAGAATATGCGATAAAGGCAAAACTGCAATAAGAGTGCGTAAAAATCTCTGAGTATCATTTTATTAACTTGCCCAAATAACATTCAGTAATGTAATAGGTAACTAAAGTGAATCTTTAGGCGTTAATGAGAACTTCAAACTTATTATTGAATTAAGGACCACATTCTTCCTGCATTTGATATTTACGGGTATGAAATGTGTTTTCAAACTAGATGGAGAATAATTAATAGCTTTGTCAATAATAACAGTGTTTCATGGCTTATTATAAAGCTTTTGTTCAAAAAGGAATTAAAGATTAATAATCTACTTTGACAATTTATTAAATTTCAGTATTGAATTTTTGTTGAAGATTAAATTATGAAGTTTAATCTTTTTCTATGCAAAGACTTTATAATTAATCTAATAAATAAATTTCACAAATTTCACATAGTTTAAATATTATATTTGTAAAACTTACATTTTATATTGATGGTTGCAGTTACTATATTGTTGTCTTTGTCCTAAAATTGAAACAAATTTATTTCAATGTTTAAGGATTAATTAATATTTAAAGACTATTGATTAAATTCAATTAAATCATCATTATATAAAGGAGTTTTATCATAAGTATGAAGTTAATAATAAAAATTTTAATTAAATAAATGATTAATTATATATCCAATATATTAATATCTTAAAGAAGGTAAAGCATAATAAAAATAATTTAATTAATTTATAATTATAAAAATAATATTTAAATTGATATTACCATAAAGAATAAATATATTGTAAAATATAAAGTGTTTAATTTAATCTTCATACAATAAAATTATAAACAAACATTAAAATTCTAAAAATCTGCTTAAATACGGTGTTTTCAGTCATTTTGACCATATTTGTCACTATTTATGAATTATCATATTTCTATCAATTTTCATAAAAACCGCAATTTTTCAAAGTTTTACAAATTTTTCGAGAAAAATCTTGTGAATTCTTTTCTGATTATTTAGAGGACGCTGAACAATAGTAGATTACAAAGAGAGAAGTAAAAGTAAAGATAAGGGTTTTCTAATGACATTTGGCCACAGCAAAAGTCCATGCCAGCAACTCTTCTCTTAGATGGCACAGCTATTATCTTCAAGAGTACTGAAATAGTGAGGTCGTGATTATTTAGGTTTGAAAGATGACCCGACGAGGCCTTAATGCCTATGAAAACAGGCATTTGAGTGACATAAAATCTTCCCGATTTTCGTTCGTGGTCATGCCGTGTCAAAAATGCCTTTTCAATAGCGTATTCGTGATCAGCGCCCCGCAATTAACAATAGTGTGGGGTCTAGAAATCTTGGAAAGCAGTTTTAATTTCTTCAAAAATGGCAAAAAGAATGCGATTTGCTTGAGAACTTTCCAAAACCTGATGCCAATTATGACATATTTTGTCAAAATTCTATATAAATAGCAAAAATACATCAGTTTAATAGAAATTTGGAGCTGATATTTTTGGAAACGCCCCCGACTTATTTCTTCAAGATTACAATATTATTTATCTTTTTTCAATGTTAACAGTGTATTCTCCCTTTGAATATTTTACTTATGCTGATAAATAGCTCTTCCATTATTCTTTGTAATGGTACATTTATCTTCTCTATATCGATAATCAAGTTATTTAATTATAGATCCTATTTTCTATCAACTAAAATCACGGCAGTTAATAGACATTTGACACTCGTTTTTAGCATTTTAAGTAGAATTGCAGTGAACTTTCCCAAAAGCTATCTCGCGAACCACTAAATATTTTTCAATTCTGACTTCGATCTACTTAGGAAACATATGATTTTAATGCTGAATAGCGGGGATAGGGAGGGAAGGGTGTTTTCATTTCCTGGGCGGGCTCTCTAAGCCTATGAAAACAGGCATTTGAGTGACATCAAATCTTCCCGGCCCTCGTTCGTGGTGATGCCTTGTCCGAAATGGCGCTTTGATGGCGCGTGATCAGCGCCCCGTAATTAAAAAGACAGGTTGGTCGAGAAATTTCGGAGAGCAGTTTTAACTTTTCGAAAATGACAAAAAGTATGCGTTTCGTATCGAAAAAAGCCAAAAACCGAAGCCAAATTTAGCATTTTTTAATGAAAAAAACATAAAAATTCAATAATTTTAAAAACTCATTGCTAATTTTCTATACATGAAAATTAATCAATTTTTGGCTTAAATTAACAATGATTTATTAAATTATTATATAAATTTAAGCTGTTTTGAGCTGAAACCGTACCAAATTTTATGAAGATTTTATTTTCATTATAAGAAATTTACTTTAACAATATAAGGAGTGGAGTGACTATCACATGACCTCGATTATGCATACTATGACCAAGATCACCATGACGCAAGTCAAGTATATATATTCTAAATCAATAAGACAATGAGAGAAATGACCTGTGATTAATGTGAGGAGGCAGAGGACAATGGACACTCATAGTCAAAGAATGACTTTTACAGTGAAATTGCAGTGAACTTTCACAAAAGCTATCTCGCGAACCATTAAATATTTATCAATTCTGACTTCGATCTACTAAGGAAACATATGATTTTAATGCTGAATAGCGGGGATAGGGAGGGAAGGGTGTTTTCATTTCCTGTGCGGGCTCTCTAAGCTTATGAGCTCATCGCGATTTGAGTAACAGCAAATCTTCTCGGGCCTCGTTCGTGGTCATCCCGTGTCCAAAGTGGCGTTTTGATGGCGTATTCGTGATCAGCTCCCCGTAATTAACAAGACTGGTTGGTCGAGAAATTTCGGAGAGCAGTTTTAAACTTTTCGAAAATGTCAAAAAGTATGCGTTTCGTATCGAAAAACGGCAAAAACCGATGCCAAATTTAGCATTTTTTAATGAAAAAAAGATAAAAATTCAATAATTTTCAAAACTCATTGCTAATTTTCTATACATGAAAATTCAGCATTTTTTGGCTTCAATTAACAATGATTTATTAAATTATTATATAAATTTAAGCTGTTTTGAGCTGAAACCGTACCAAATTTTATGAAGATTTTATTTTCATTATAAGAAATTTACTTTAACAATATAAGGAGTGGAGTGACTATCACATGACCTCGATTATGCATACTATGAACAAGATAGCCATGACGCAAGTTAAGTATATATTCTAAATCAATAAGATAATGAGAGAAATGACCAGTGATGATTAATGTGAAGAGGCAGAGGACAATGGACACTCATAGTCAAAGAATGACTTTTACAGTGAAATTGCAGTGAACTTTGTCCCAAAAGCTATCTCGCTAACCATTAAATTTTTTTTCAATTCTGACTTCGATCTACTTAGGAAACATATGATTTTAATGCTGAATAGCGGGGATAGGGAGGGAAGGGTGTTTTCATTTCCTGGGCGGGCTCTCTAAGCCTATGAAAACAGGCATTTAAGTGACATCAAATCTTCCCGGCCCTCGTTCGTGGTAATGCTATGTCCAAAATGGCGCTTTGATGGCGTATTCGTGATCAGCGCCCCGTAATTAAAAAGACTGGTTGGTCGAGAAATTTCGGAGAGCAGTTTTAAACTTTTCGAAAATGTCAAAAAGTATGCGTTTCGTATCGAAAAACGGTAAAAACCGATGCCAAATTTAGCATTTTTTAATGAAAAAACATAAAAATTCAATAATTTTTAAAAACTTATTGCTAATTTTTTATATATGAAAATCAATCATTTTTTGGCTTCAATCAACAAAGTTTTATTAAATTATTATATAAATTTAAGCTGTTTTGAGCTGAAACGGCATGTAATTTGTAAAGATTTTATTTTTATTATAAGAAATTTACTTTAACAATATAAGGAGTGGAGT
>ARYC01010988.1:0-15328 GCA_000711775.1 Oxytricha trifallax
ATAATTTACGGATAATGCTTAAGTAAATACCCTAACTATCTACACATCCGGCCACTCAGTGAACCAAATAAAAAAACCGATTGATCTAGTTTGTACATTGGTTTATTGGTTTATTGGATCACTTTGGTACATTTAAGCACTAATAATACTCTCTCTTAGCGTATATCTGCATTTTAGTACATTGGTTCATTGGATTATTTGGATCATTATAAATAGTACTTTTCTAAAGTATTCTGTAAACTAATAAACTAATGTACTAATCAATCAATCTGTTTTTTTAAAAATAGTTAATTAAATTAAATTTAGGAAAATATCAAAATCATGCCAGTTATATTTGGGGTTTATTTCTCTGTATTTCAAAAGTTCTACAATTTCCTATTTTTATGTATTTTATCAATAATAATAATAATAATAATAATGTGGTCACATTGAGGTCTCTGGGGACCCCTGATCTTAATAAGTTAAAGAGCTTTATAAGGGACAAGCCCTAATAGATTTTTGGAGAATCTCTCTTAGCATGCTGAGTCTTCATCTTCTGCCTCTTCTTCTTCCTTTTTCGTTGCTCTTTTCTTGGTCTTCCTTTCTTTCCTCTCTTTTGGTTGATGATTTGGACATGGTCTTTGAGGTCTTTAAATTTGAACTGAGTGTCAAAGTGTTTGACGTTTATAGAGAATTTTAGGTCTTTATGTGCTATTTGTTTTTTGCATCTAGTTGTGATTAGTTGTATTAAGTCACTTTTAGGAAGTTGGTTTATTTCTGTAAGCATTTTACATATATCTCTATCTTGTTCAGATGAGAGAAGGAGTCTAAGCAGATCGATAAGCAGCATTTTCGCTAGCTGTAACATTTTTAAGGATGTCTATGTTGAATAGTCTTATGAAGCCTTCTAGTTCATCTGGGGTTTCTACCGCAGAGTTAGTTTTGGATTTAATGTGGTCAGCTAGTTGGCCTTTGTTCATGTTGACCATCTCTATCATCTAGTCTTTATCTATATTGTCATAGATTGCTGTTATTGCTTAAGAGAATCTCTTAATGGCGTTGTATAGGCCACTGTTGATTGTTGTAATCCATATGGAAATGCAGGACTCTCTAGTATCGAATCTGTCTTGAAATTGTGCTTTGGTTATGGACTGCAAATCTAATTATAATTAATATTAATTATATTAAATTATAATCTCTTTATTATCTGGATCCATATTTAATACTAAACCTTAATTTAATGATTAAGATTAATTTCCTATTTAGTACTAAATTTCTTCTTTGACGTATTTGACGTCATTAGTTTATTGGACTTATTAGACGGGGTGAGTCATGGAGTGATTCATGAATTTTCTTTATTTTTAGTTGTCGGACTCTATGTAGTAGACATGTTGACTAGAGTCGTCAATGTAGGAACTGTCATTATAGTTGTCGTCGTATCTTTGTTTCTCTTCCACGAAACTCCAGTCCTCCTCGTTATCTGAGAAGATTATCTTTTTTGTGATAATTGGTCTGTGTCCTCTACAGTAAATGCTGTCGCCATCTACTATATAGGATTTGTTGCTATCTAGTTCTGAGTACACATCTATTGCCTTTGTAAAAAAGTCAGCTGATGCTGGTGGTTGTTCAGAGTCAGTTGACTGAATTCTATTGAGGTGTTAGAGGGGTTTTGTTATAGTGTGTTGGAGTTTTATGAATTTGTCATTAATTGAATCAAGTCTCAACATTTGAAAGAGTTATTGAGTCCACAGTTGTATTGTCTCGGTGTTGTTTTCTTCGTCAAATTGTATACCTGTAAGGTATATCTGGAATTGGTTGACTATCGAGAAGCCTTTTCTTATGAGTTTTCTGGCTATGAAAGTTAGTATTTCAATTATGCGGAGTCCCCATTGATCCTAGTTTTGTTTAATGATATCAATTGTGTATAGTGCTAGGTATTTGTAGTCATTGTTCTCGACATCTCCTTGGATGATGTCTCGTTATGTTTTGCTCAGCATACCCATCCTGTGTTTCTTATTTAATAATTAAAATTTTGTTAATTTTAAAATTAATTTCATGATTATAATATAATTTATGAAAAATAAGAGGAAATATATAATTGAAAATGAAAATTAGTTGAATGTATAGGTGTTAGTATTTAAAAAGACAAAAATGGTGTAATTTTCAAGCGTTATTATTTCTCCATTATCTTTCATAAATTCTACCATCTTTCCATTCTTCTTGTGTTGTTCCTTTTCAGTTCACTGGTATTTCGAGTCCTCTATCCGTAGCTTCCAAAGATCTCCACCTACTTATTGCTGAAATATTATTATATGTTTTTTTTTATATTACTAATTTTTGTTGAATGACCGCCATCTTCTGATCAGACACCTTTCAAATAGTATTATTATATCAACTATTAATTGCATATATCTTTCTTAAAATAAATAAGGATTGTTAATTTATATAACTTGAATATTCAAATAAATCTTGATAATTCTGCAAAGTCGATGAGCTTAAAGTTATAATAGAAATGAATAAAGGCTTAAATTTACCAATTAGGGCCATTCATTACTTTTCAGCATCTTCACAATCGCTCATTAGGCCCTCGATTCAAATGTCAACGTACTTATATTAGCGCCTGTTAAAACCTAGGATACTATTACTAATAATACAGTTAAGTTATTTCTATGACGAAATCTATAGCATTCGAAAATTAAATCCAATTCTTTATCACACCATTCAATAAATGCTATATAAACTAGGGATCGTTGATGCAAATATATGGGAAAAAATATCCAAGTATAATACTTTTTAATCTTGCATTGCAAATTATGGTCATAACTTGTAACTGCATCATAGAATTATGATTTATTATGACTTGTGCTAACTCCTAAATTCTTAGAGGCTTAAGAAACAACTTTTTTATTTTAATTATCAAACAAAGAAATTACTACTATTAAAAAGCTAAAGCAATCAAATTTTTTATCAAGTTATCCTGGAATAAATTTAAATTACAAAATTTGACCTGGTATAATCGATTTAAGTTAACATTTTTTATAGCTAAGAATTGGTTTCATGAAAATAATTTGACAATAAGAACATAAAACTCATTCTTATGCTGGTTAAATTGGAATCATTCGATAATCATAGAGCAGGATAGCACTTTCAGGTTTATTCTAAGTGGACCAGGTTTAAATTGCCTTTTTAAAACAGTAAATCAGACAAATATGGCTTAATATAATTTGACAGTCACCTCAAATCTAGGTTAAAATTTCAGTGACGGGTATTCTATAATAACTTAATTCTAAATTAAATTATTCTGATTTATTGATTATTCCAACTCTTTTGTTATTTAAAAAACCTTGTAAGTTTTAGTTAATGTCAAAGAAGCAGTAAAATAAATTAATGTGCAAGTTATAACTTAGTGATAATTATATTAATTGCTTTGCAACCAATTAAATTTAAGATAACAAATTCACTTGCAAAATTCTTATTCCTTTTATGAATTCTAATGAAACTTTAACATAACTGGCTAGCTAAGTTTGATAGACTCAACTAATGGTATTGACTCAGTAAATAGCATAAATATGAAGTTAAATGAATACGATATTTATATAATTAATGTGCAGCCTTCATTTAACATATTGCTTGAATCCATTGATAATTGTTTTTAAGATAAAAGTTTCAAATGTTTGTACAAATTAAATTTTTTCCCAAAGCTTATTTATATTTGGAGCGAGTTTTAACAAGATTGGAACAAAATTTTAAATTTAATATATTTCAAGTGATACTATTGGATGCGATTTAACAGTCCCTCATACAACCAATATTAATAAAACTAAAGTATATTTAAAATGGATTTTAATTTGAAAGCTTTGCATACCATTTATGATAGACAAAACTTTTAATTAATATAAATACTTTTTATTACAGAAATTTAGACAAAATATTTTAGGTTAAAAAGCTCCCAGTTATTCTAAGACTTACTCATTTGCTAAAAATTAACAAGACAGTTTAATTTACCTAAAGTTACCCAATTTTTAATTTCTCTTAATTAATGAATGATACTTTTTCTAAGATAGGAATTTAAAATAGAAATTTAATGAATGAAATCATGTTCAATTCTAATTAAACTTAGTAATAATCAATCCCTTTAGTGCTCAAATGATTTTGAATGCTAATTTTATTTGTAAAATTTCACAAATAAAATCTTGGCAAAAGTTTAGAAACAATTGAGATTTTCAAAATTAGTTCCTTATCAAGGGTGCATATTTTTATATCTTAACATTTAAGACCTTTCATATTTAAGTTATCCATAAAAACAAATATTTAATGTAGCTTGGATATATTTATAGATTAAAAACTGTATATGATTTACTCTACTCATTCAAATGCCAAGAATCAATTTCAAAAAGTAATTTAATCAGTAAAAGTCTCACTCATATCCAGTAATTAATTTATTATTATTAGCTTGAGAGAAAATTTTACTTTAGTTTAAGCAATTTTTGAATATTAAAGCATTTTGCCTTATTTTATTGTAAAACAATCTTACTAAGAAACTTTTTTATTTGGTATAATTAGGAAAAATTTCAATTTTTCTAGATATTATCAAGCAAAAGGAGTATCGAATATAGATAGATTATTGTAAAATTTATTGCTAATTTGTCGATGATTTGAAGTTACCTGTTGACCTAATTTCATTTTCTATAATAATAATAATAATTTATCCACACTGAGGTCTCTGGGGACCCCTGGATTATAGAGTATGGTAACTCATAAGGGTCTAGCCCTTTAATTATAGTGAATCATGTCACTCTGGCTCAGGGGCCATATTGTTCTTTATTTGCAGCTCATACTGAAGAACTTGAGCCTTTGCCCATCATCATTTAGTTGCATGCTTGTTGATCAAATTCGAGTCCTTAGTCACCCCTTACTGTTTTGGGTGCCACTCTCTCTGCGTTCTTTTGCTTTATCCTCTTAGCATGTTTTCGGCCTTGAGGGGTAGCATCGACCATCATTATGTCAGGCTTATAGTTAAATGATTCTTGATCCTACTATTCAGATTCTGATCTGACGTCATGACTTCACTTAGGTCCATGTTCTAAAGTCTTCCCTATTTAATAGTAATGTTGACTGGATCCTAGTGTACTGGAGATGGCTCTATGTAGTCCATATTAACACCTACGCAAGGACCACTTCTGAATGGTATCTTGACGGTCCAATTGTTTTTGGTATTAGTTTGTTGATCTTCTCCAGTGTCGATAGGTCTTTGATTTTTCTTTAGCTTACTTGATTTGTTATAGCTCCATCGTAGAATCATATTCTAGTACTTAACCAAGTTTCTCTTTACAACAGGGTAGAAAAACTTCATAGCCTCTTGTAGTTGTGATTATAGCCTCGAATGCATTAGGAGAATTAAATATCCTGGTAGACCTTAAGTGGTCTCCTTGACGGTATGAAGTCTACGCATCAGGATTGTGATCCACTTCCACGCAACACTCTTAACTTCGTCATCGATTAAGAACGACATTTTCATGACGATTGAGGTTGGTATATCTACTAACTTTTTAAGTTAATAATTCAATTTCTATACAATAAATAGAAAATTAAAAGTTTATATAAGCTTTTAAGTAGATAATATAAACAATATTAGTAATAATCAGCTAATTGTTTGATTTCCTAAAATTGAATTAGAAAATTTTCTATATACATCATTTTAGATAATCTCAGGATTTAAATACCAAAACTTTCCTTCCTAACGTTATAGGATAAAACATTTATTGAGAGAATTCAAATACTGAGTGTTTATTTATAATTGGAAATTATAAGCGAATAGAGCGATAAAAACTTAATTAGTATTTATTACGACTGTAAAATCCATAAAATATTCTGAGTCTTTGGTGAAATGCGAATTGTCCCTTAAAATATTGCTAAGTCAAATAAAAAAAATAACATTAATTTATGGGAATAGTAAGATTTTAGATAAAGATTAAAATTAACTGTTCATATTTAAATTAGAGCTTATTGTTCATAGACTGTATATGAGCTTGTCAGAATCAATTAATAAGCATTAAAGGCAACTAATTAATTTAATTGACAACCTATATTCGCACACTTTAAGATTCTATCTAGAGCATTTATGATTTACCATCAATAACAATCTAAATCGGAATAACTTGTCTTTTAAGCCCTCTACATATTTTAGACGCTTTAATTTCATAACTTGATGTGCTGAATTAAAATACAAGCAAATAATTGGGACTCAAACAATAACTTTCAAGTACTAATAAATCATGAGAAAGGCATCAGTATCCAAACCTTCAATACATCATTTTATTAAATATATTCAATATTTATTGCTTTCTAAAATCCCAAATATCTTCGTTTTAATATTTATCTAACCATAAAATAATTATACTATATCATAAATTTTAATGAATTATATTTTTAGCAATTGATTGAAGGAGTAATTTTGCTAAGGGATTTAAATTTAATATGCAATACAAAGTATATATAATTTATAATTTGTAAAATTTAGTGAATTAATAATTTAATTAAAATTAATCAGTATACTTATTATAAAAGTGAAAATGGAAATTTCTTAAAAAAGCATCCTGCCTTCATCATCATTGTCATTGTCTTCCTCTTCAAGCATTTTTACTGTTTCTTGTTCCCCTCCTTGTGTGTCCCTGTGAAGCACCTGCCATGTGGCACCTGCAGTCTTACTAGGTAGGACCTCTATAAAAAGAAATTTAAAGATATTGTTTTTGTAACTTACATTTTAAGTGAGTGCTGTTCCTCCACCTGCGTCTGATCTATACGAATAATTTTTAATATATTAAGTTTTTTATTAAAATTATAAATTTCCTATTATAAATCATGATTAATTATGAGTGGAGCCTCATCTGAGTGCAATAGACATCACTTGCTAGTTCAAAGCTCTACCTACTTAATTGAGATTTTGGATCTGAGAGGGATCTTATTATAATTTTTGATCAATGTTTCTAGATATAAAATGTTGCATCAATTTATATTTTTTAAATTATAATTTAATGGATAAAAATAAAGTAATAGTTTCTTAGAAATTAGCAGTAACCATATCATGAGCTAATTAAATATAAAATTCCATCTTGTAAATCATAAAACAGTTAAAAGTAAATAAGAAATAGAACAATCATAAATAGATGAGCATAGCATACATCTATCAAATAACAAATGAGTACAAACTATAATTAAGTCGTAATTACAAATAAAATGAGGAGATTTTGATCATTTATTTAATAGATTTATATTAATATATATATTAAATTCCCTTTAAAATCATTATAAAGAATGAATTGCAATCAAGTTTACGACAATTATAACTTCATATTAACAAATAATTAATTATTTCTCCAATAATGAATCTAACTTTCTTAGTTGATCAAAAACCATTTAAAATTCAATAAATAATAATCGCTTTATTGGATAATTTAATTGAAAAGCTTTATTGTTTCTTAAAATGTCAATAATTATTTTATTGATTCATTATTAACAGTAGTTTCCATGTTATCATGGGTTATTGCTTCCATAGCAGCATGTTCTTCGAATTCAACTACTTTGCTTCACTTTATCTTGCTTATTTAACAAATAATATATTTACAATTGTATATTATTTTGTAGAAATCAAATACCAAGCATTATTTAATCAAAATAATATAATATAATGCATCTCTGTTCAACCATTTCCCCCAGCTGTATATAGTTCCTTGTCTTCTTAATTTTATCATTTAAAAGTTATTATTTGATTGTATAGCTGTAACTCTAGAAGTTAGAATTATAAAATATAGTGAATTTGATTGGTTTAAATGAAAATGAGGAATTATATCAATTTAGTGAATAGAATTAGTCTAAATCATTTGGTTTATTAGTGGAAAAGATGCTGCTCACTTTATTCATCAAAATTGTCTTCAGTCTAAAAGAGAGCAGCTTGGCAAAGTAAACTATACACAAATGGAGTAATGTAAATTTTATATTGCAGCTTGCTTGATAAATAAAACAAGCAATTTCATAATAAATTTTATATAAATAGATCTCATTCATATCATTTATCTATTTTATACGTGCCGTTCCGCATTGTTTCTCAATTATTCAAATCTCATATTGTCACATTTTGATCAAAGTTCAGTTGACCATCTTGCCAATCTATTATTCTACAGCTAACGCTGAACTTATATAAATAATTTATAATTAAATCAATAAATTAACTATGCACCTATATATTATATAATTATATTATAAGATAATAACACCTTTAGATTAACTTCTAAGATATCCTCGAGGTAGATCATTAATTAATTTTAAGTAACCTCGATTATTGAAGCAATTTGCTTATAGTTTAGCCATGGAAACGAAAAGAATACCCTTTAAATCTACTTAATTAAATCTTATTAGCCAATATTAAAGAGCTTATTTTGAGATCATATTAAAATAAATTCATACTTTCATTCATTCATTCTTTCTTGAAAACATTATTTGGCTATGAGGTAGTATCCTCCCCCCCCTAATGTATACTTTTCTTTTTGTAGTCTCATAGAGTTTTTGACGCTGAGTAATAGTAGCTAATAAACATGGAATGTGCGAGAAATAGTTTTCGAACTATGGCCTCATCAAAGTCACTTTTTATATATAAAAATCATTATAAATTTGACAAAAATTTTCAAATTTTGCACAAAATATAATTTCTCTAAAACTAATGATTTTAGAAGTTTTTAACAATATTAACAAAATATATCTAAGTTATTATAAATTAATAAAGTGATTGAAAATCATTTTAACTTTTCATTTAAGATTTCATAAAGACTATAAAATTTCACTTTAATAATTTATTATAACTTAGATAATTTGTTAATAATGTTAAAAACTTTTAAAATCATTAGTTTTAGAGAAATTATATTTTGTGCAAAATTTGAAAATTTTAGTCAAATTTATAATGATTTATATATATAAAAAGTGACTTTGATGAGGCCATAGCTCCAAAACTATTGCTCGCACATTCCATGTTTATCAGCTACTATAACTCAGCGTCAAAAACTCTATGAGACTACAAAAAGAAAAGTATACATTAGGGGGGGAGGATACTACCTCATAGCCCATTATTTATATGAGTAAGATAAACAGTAAACCAATCGACAATTGAGGGAATTCCTACCAATCTTGTTTCAATCTTGGGAGATTCCTGAATGTCATCATTTATAGCTAGAATCATATGATCAAAGACTATCCACTCCTAGGTATATTGTGGCATTAAAAATTCTTAAATTCAATATATTTTTATGTTAATTTAATTAACTATCAATATTATTATTAATTATAAATATTAATCATTAATTAATATTTATCTTCTAATCAAATTAATTTTATGATTTAATTATTTGAATATTATTATACATTTTGTAGGTTTATTTTCCTTCCTAATTGAGTAAATTAATAATCATAACAACAGCACTTTCCACATTGATCTTTTCTACTTAATTATATTCTTGGTTTGTCAATATCTAGTAGACAAATTACTATTAACTATACAATCAATTTTATAGAGAAATCTTTGTTCTGCTTGATGTCTTGGTAGAAATATAAAGAAGGGAATATTTACTTTTTTAAGGAAATTTTTAGTAGTCCTAAGGAAGATAATTTAAAAGAAGCGACTAATGACAGTACTTAGCTTCTATACGAAAGAATTTACCATTTTAAAGTTTGAATAATCAAATACATCAGTAAAAGCTTTAATTTTTACGGGATTTTTTGTTATAAATGAAAGAATTGGTATTAAATATAGTATTTTATGTTAATTAGATTGAATAGATTTATATTGTAAAACCCTAAAACACCATCGTCTTCTCATCAACTAAGTAAAATAAGTTATAGTGTGTAAAATAAAAATAAAAGTCTAGGGTTCCATTTTACTATCAAGCCTCAGTCATCAATTTGATCCTCAACTATTCAACTATAATAAGCTGCTTAATGCCTCTGTTGTGCAGGTACTTTTTATTCCCAATTTTATAAAATTAATCTTAGGATCATGCTATTTGTATTTCATTATTGTTTCTTGAATGCAAATGTTAGAATTTTGAACACTTGAACTATAAATTTGTTGTTATTGTTGAAATGGCTTTATCATAGGTTGTGATTGTTGTTATTATATTTGAATAACTTATTCAATTTTTTACTTGAACGATTGACTTTCAAAATATGTGACTCGAATATTAATAGCTTTAATATTTTCATGAATTAAGTTCATGTTTTATATATTTTCTTCACACTCCTCAATTATCCCATTATGAGTGTCAACACCAGACTTCAGTTTCTTTTAAATATCCTTAATTATTACATTTAAGCCATTAATTTTTTCATTCTATAATTTGGTTCTTGCTTAATGCTCTTCTTCACTTTTGAAAGCCTGAAATTGACGTTGCAACCCCAATTGTACGAGCTACCGCTTTATATCATAAACTAATATCTAGAATGTTTATTGTATATCCTCTCGCCCTTCAGCAATTTATCTTGTAACTTTTTCAATGTCAAAATCTTTGATCTAGGATTCCAATTTGTTCACTTCGAGAATAGCTTCAATAATTTGGTCTGCTAATTTTATATATTGTGGAGTTTGCTGCATTTCTGGGACTTATTTAAATAATCGCTCTTTTATATCTTCTCAAACTTTAGATGTAAGCTCGCCAATTTTTCTCTATCATATCTTCATTCTGATTTAGTTCAGGAAACGTTATATCGCTATGTATTTGTGAGAATTCAGATTTTGTGTGTTTTAAGTCCGACTACAAGGATTATAAGTCTATTCCAACAGTTTTGCTTTAGTTTTCATTCTTGGAAGGGTTCAATGAATTTTAGCTTTAGTTAGAGATAATATCAAAACTCTGGTCTTCCTTGACTGGTTTTAGTTTAGTATTTTTCTTTGTTGTATTTATCTTCTTTCTACTAGCTGGAGTAGCAGCCTTGCAATCGGTTTTTTCGAATTCAGCTTAGCAACAAGCAATTCTGTGTATATTTATAGTATCGGCGTCCTTGTATGTCTGCTTGCCAAGCATGCCTACTTTATTAATATGTTCCAATATCTTCTGCTTTGATTATTTTTATTTACGCTCCTGGAGTTACTCTTCATTGAAGAAGTCAGTAGTGTAACCAGAATTCTCATCGCATTAATCTTCAGATAGAGGAGACTCAATTCTTTATTTTGTTTTTATTTTTATTTTTTCCCCATTTATTGTAATTGCTTTCTTAAATAGTATTTCATGCTTCTATATTTAGCTTCAAATAAGGCAGTAAGATTTTCTATATTGAATATTTTTAAAAACGTAAAATTATTATACCTTAATTGTTAGAGCTATTTGATAAGAGTCTTAAGTTTGTTGATTAATATACTAATTTATTAATAGTATAAAAAATTTTTAAAAGTCTAAAAATGTCTAAGAACTATCAAAAAATTTAACAACTTTTTTATCGAATTTAAATTAAAATACAGAAAGAATTATAAATTAATAAAAATTTCTAACATAAACTCTAACAAAGTATAATACTTTATTAAACCCCATAAGATCAAATAGGAATGAAATTAAAAGCATAAATTTAGAAATTAAGCATGAGATTTGTATAAGTAGTAAAATTGATAAAATATAAATCTGTATGAAAATTAATTGAGAATAAGTGCAAGTCTAACTAATAAGTATATTTAAATTATTTATTTCTTTATATTTATAATTGGTAGGGCTTATAAGCCCTGTCTTAATGAGCTTATAGCTCATTTTTTATTTTAAATATTTTATTTTATAAAATTTCTAGTGTTATCTGGGTAAAATATATAAAATTTCGAACTAAAAACTAATACCCCATTTTTTATCTTCTCCATAAATACTTTAACTAGAATTTTTACTCAAATTCTTAAAAGAGCTATTATTATAAATAGTGAATAAGAATATATATTATATAAATACTTTAAGTTATAAAGACTATAATAAAACAAAATTGGCTTAAATGTCTTTTTATTTAGTTATAATAAGTTTCTAAATGATTCTAATTTTTTATCTAAAACTTACATTCCTTTAAATATTCAATTGAAAATTTATCAAATTTATATAATTTAAATCTATTTGTGAAATTTAGTAAGTTGATTGAGAAATGTAAAATTTCAAATTAAATAAGCGAGTATTTTACTCAACAATAATAAGTTAATATATTTGCTTACACCATGGTAAAGTTGCATTACTAGCATAAAATAGTTGACAAATTCGTCAATTTAACCACTTAAATATTTCATTTCATCGAAAACCCTTTGATTTTGTCAATGTATTTATTTTTTAACATAGAACCAATGTTTAGACCAGACTTCTATTCTTCCATGTCTATTTGCATGGATTTTCTCTATGTGCTCTGTTTAAATAAGAATAATAAGGTCACCGTGGTCTTGGTCACGAGGACCACGAGGGCAATGACCACGTAGCCACGTACCTGGTGGGTTGAGAGGTGGTCGTGGTCACGGTCTTGGTTACATGGTCATAGTCACAATGGGAACAAGGATCATGTAGGGAGTGACCATATTTATGGTTGGTCGTGAACACTGCTCTATTAAGACAGCATTTGACGAATAATAAGTGAAATCATGCATTTACAAGGAAAGGTAGCGTGGTTTTCGTGGTTGTGGTCATAATCACCACGATCACGGTCACAATGGTCACAAGGAGCACTGAGGCTGTGACAAAGTAACTGGTGAGTTAAGGGGTGGTAATGGGCACTGCTCTATTTTGACGTCATTCGACGAATTAACAGTGAAATCATGACTTTTCAAGTGATGGTCACTTAGTAATGGTGACCATGGTCACGGTCATTGTCATTGTCACAATGTTCACAAGGATCATGGAGGCAGTGACCATGTATATGATAAATTGAGGGGTGGTCGTGGACACTGCACTATATTGACGTCATTTGACAAATTAACAGTGAAATCATGCATTTTCAAGTGATGGTCATGTGTACTGGTCTTGGTGGTAAAGGTCATGGTGACCATGGTCACGTTCATAGTCACAAGGGCAACGAGGTCAGTGACCAAGTAACTGGTGAGTTGAGGGGTAGTCATGGGCACTGCACTATATTGACGTCATTCGACGAATTAACAATGAAATCATGCATATTCAAGTCATGGTCATGTAGTCATCGTGGTCAGGGTCTTGGTTACATGTTCATTGTCACAATGTTCACAAGGATCGTGGAGGCTGTGACCACGAATATGATAAGTTTAACGAAGGTCGTGGACACTGCACTATATTGACTCATTCGACGAATTAACAGTATATCATGCATTTTCAAGTGATGGTCAGGTGTTGACCGTGTTTATATGGACCACGATGGCAGTGACCACGAGACAAATTATCTGGTGAGTTGAGGGGTGATCGTGGTCACAGCTCGTTTTCGACGTCATTCGACAATTTAACAGTTCAATCATGAATTTGTAAGTGATTGTCACGTAGTCATCGTGGTCAGGGTTTTGGTTACATGGTAATTGTTACAATTTTCACAAGGATCATAGTGGCAGTAACCACGTATATGATAAGTTGAGGGTAGGTCATGGACACTGCTCTATATTGACGTCAATCGACGAATTAACAGTGATATCATGCATTTTCCAGTGATTGCCAGGTGTTCAACGTGCTTATATGGACCAAGATAGCAGTGACCATGTGACCAATTATCTGGTGAGTTGAATGGTGGTTGATGTCACTGCTTTTTTTTGACGTCATTCGACGTATTAAACGTGAAATCATGCATATTCAAGTGATGGTCACGTGGTAATGGTCTTGGTGGTTAAGGTCATGGTGACCATTGTCACGTTCATAGTCAAAAGGCAATGAGGTCAACGACCAAGTAACTGCTGAGTTTAGAGGTGGTCATGATCACCGCTCTATTTTAATGCCATTCGACGAATTAACAGTTAAATCATGCATTTTCTAGTGATGGTCACGTGGTCATTATTTTGGTGATTAAGGTCATGGTGACCATGGTCATCGTCATAATGTTCACAAGGATCGTTGAGGCAGTGACCACGAATATGATAAGTTGAAGGGTGGTCGTTGACACTACACTATATTGAAATAAATCGACGAATTAACAGTGAAATCATGCATTTGCAAGTAATTGTCACATAGTCATCGTGGTCAGGGTCTTGGTTAATGGTAATTGTTACAATTTTCACAAGGATCATAGTGGCAGTAACCACTTATATGATAAGTTGAAGGGTGGCGTGGACACTGCACTATATTGAAATCAATCGACGAATTAACAGCGAAATCATGCATTTGAAAGTGATGGTCACGTAGTCATCGTGGTAAGGGTCTTGGTAACATAGTAATTGTCACAATGCTCACAAGGATCATAGAGGCAGTAACCACGTATATTATAAGTTGAAGAGTGGTCGTGCACACTGCACTATATTGAAATAAATCGACGAATTAACAGTGAAATCAATCATTTGCAAGTAATTGTCACATAGTCATCGTGGTCAGGGTCTTGGTTACATGGTAATTGTTACAATTTTCACAAGGATCATAGTGGCAGTAACCACTTATATGATAAGTTGAAGGGTGGTCGTGGACACTGCACTATATTGCCCGTCATTCGAACAATAGACATGTGATAAGATGGCATTGCAAGTGATTGTCACGGAGTCATCGTGGTTAGGGTCTTGGTTACATGTTCATTGTCATAATGTTCACAAGGATCGTGGAGGCAATGAACACGAATATTATAAGCTGAAGGGTGGTCGTGGACACTTCACTATATTGACGTCATTCGACGAATTAACAGTGAAATCATTCATTTGCAAGTGATTGTCACGTAGTCATCGTGGTCAGGGTCTTGGTTACATTGTAATTGTGACAATTTTAACAAGGATCATAGTGGCAGTAAGCATGTATATGATAAGTTGAGGGTAGGTCGTGGACACTGCTCTATTTTTACGTCATTCGACGAATTAACAGTGGAATCATGCATTTGCAAGTGATTGTCACGTAGTCATCGTGGTCAGGGTTTTGGTTACATGGTAATTGTTACAATTTTAACAAGGATTATAGTGGCAGTAACCACGTATATGATAAGTTGAGGGTAGGTCATGGACACTGCTCTATATTGACGTCATTGGATGAATTAACAGTGAAATCATGCATTTGCAAGTGATTGTCACGTAGTCATCGTGGTCATGGTCTTGGTTACATGGTAATTGTTACAATTTTCACAAGGATCGTGGAGGCAATGAACACGAATATGATAAGCTGAAGGGTGGTCATGGACGCTGCACTATATTGACGTCATTGGACGAATTAAC
>ARYC01010990.1:0-23045 GCA_000711775.1 Oxytricha trifallax
GATCCTCGTATAAATTATTTATAATCTATCATTATCCTCTCTAAAGTAGTATTCTCAAAATTTCTCTCTCTTATGCTGGCATTCACTAGCATTGAATAGGCACCTAAAAATGTAAAAATTAATAATCTCACCGTTATTCTTCAGATAGGTTGTTAAGTTTTGCATCAATCTAATCTAGTTAGCTATCCTATTCTTACATAACTAGGGATTTTTACAGACATGATTGATTCATCTATATTAAAAATTTAATTAATCTTAAGTATACTTTAATTTTATCTGATCAATGTAGTTGTTTCTTGAGACAATTCGTGAATTTCTTATTGAAGTTCATCTAAATAATACTATTGTAATATTGATCAGTATACTATTGTATACCTTGTAATTAAAGGTTGATTATAGACAATAATTAATACTTAGTATAAATTACGATTAAAGTTTTTCTTAATTAAATATAATTGAACTAATGGCCAAAGATGTGTCTTGAGAGAGAAGTATAAATTTTTATGAAAATATATAACTTCTTCATATATTTAACGTACTTACCATCCTAAGCAGACTTATAGGACTCCGTAAATTGCTTACGAGAGTAGTTTTTATAGCAATTTGTTTTTGATTTTTACAAGTCCCTTATCTTTTAATACTTACTATTAATAGTTTGGATGACATTTATTATTCCATCATGTTTGACTAGACTTACACAATTACTCTTATAGTATATCCTATGACATGTCATGCATTTTAGAGCCTACTATCTTCAGTCTATCAATAGTATCAGCTAATAGCAAGTACAATTTTTTCTCACAAATTATACATTTTTATATTGCGATACTTTAATGATGCTCTTAGATATCACTACCAATAGTCTTGTCACAATATTGAGAGATATGAAATTATAGAGTATAGAGTATGTCTGAGTTACCATAGTAACTTATTATTTGTCTTTTCTGAGACTTTAAGACTTAATATCCATTCCTTAGCTAAGTTGTATGCTCATCAACAATATTGTGAATTTCAATGACATGAATATCAGACATTAAAGTAGAGTAGATTTATTTTTAATAATTAATATATTAACAAATAAATTAATATTTATCACATTGAATATGTCTTAGTAACAATATAAGGAAAATCTCAATCTAAGACTACTAGTTTACTCTCGTTAATGTTGGTCTCAGTGATGCCAATACCTCATAGCTTCTGCTACTCTTTTGGGAAACGTGTATTATTAGTAATCTAGCTACAAAAATACAAAAGAATTTGGGCAGATTATACTTTAGTGATATTTATTTCTCGTATTTCTTCCTTTTTGCCAGAATAACTACTACTAGATTCCATTTCTGCACTTGCTAATTATCATAGGTAATTTTCCAATAGTGCGGTGATCTGATGTGCATAAATACTATGACAAAAACAATATATTACCGCTGAATTTCAACTTGCGTGGTATTGCTAACAATGATAGCCCTGTGTGTAATGAGTCTTAAAGTATTACTTTTCTATTTATTGCTATGATGAAGCTCATCTCACATGTATGACTTGAAATTAATCATATAATTACTCATTAGGGGTTAATTTATCATATCTTTAAGAGTTTATTACATTCAAATTTGTTTTAATTCTTCTACTATAATTAAATATAAATAATTTAAATAATTTTAAGATTGCAGTTATTATCAGTTATAAAACCAAAACCACCAACCTTCAATAGGCTCCTTTAGAATTCTTCAACAGTGATATTCTTAAAAGTTCAACATACCAAGCAGATATTATAGTTATTTGGGATTGTTTAAAATGCTGTTTCCTCTATGAATGGATTAAATAATGCAATGATTTATTTTTATAGAAGATACTTTACATTTATTAGTTAGTGATTTTGTAGATAAAGCTGCTATAAATCTCCCAAGGAGTATTTCTTTTAAATACCATTAATTATCTCAATCAACAAGATATCTCGATTTAAGCCTTCTGAATTTAAGGATTAATCAGCAAAATCCACTTCTTGGTGATAAATTTATCCTTGCCTATTTCTCCGAAGTGTTCTGTAGTTGAAAATTAGGAACTCAAAAGTAGAGAAAAGATTATTTGAATAAAAGAATTAAGAAAAGAGAGCATGAAAAACCATAAATACAGCAATAAGTATAAAAATGTTGAATTGCATATTGAAGCAAGCTAGTTATCTAAATAAAATATTATTTGCTTTTGAATAAGCCACATCATAATAGATAAATTAAAGAGCTAATAACTAATAATAAGTAATGATGAATTAGAGTAAAGAAATAGGGAGTGATCTTATGGAAAACTAATGATGCAATTTGTTTGCATTTGAATGATAATTAATTATAGTATTAATTATAATAATAAATCCACATTGTAGGCTAAGTGGACACTAATATCAAATATGTTTATATATTATATATTAGAATCAATTCCTTTTAAATAATTTCTAATCTCCCCTATTTATCTGACCTTAGGAGTGTTTCAGTTGAATCCTGATGTTCTTCATTTAGTTTTCTAGAGCCTGTGAGATATCTCTGTTGTTATTAATTTTTTCCCTCGTTTAGCGAAAACCTCTCTATATTTTCTAGCTCTAAATTTAATAGTTGCATCATCTAGACTTTATCAACTTTCAAATAGGCGACTTGTTTTCAATTTCTTTTAAACTCATCACCATATTCACATAAAGAACTAAACAAAACAATTTTGGTCTATATATTAGCATAACTACCAAAATACTTAGTATGTATTTTGCTATTATTTTTTGTCTGTGATGTCAGTGATTTTTGTAGTGCATTTTTATATAATTATATTAGTAGCGGCAAAACTCTAGTAATCGGTACCAAATTTAACATTTATAGTCAACCAGTCATTTCTTATTTTCACTTAGTCTGGGTAATCTCCTATATATTTATCGAAAATACCTGAGATTTTAATGATGCCGACAAGAAAGGTGAATTGTCAAAAAGCCTTTGTTAGTTCGTATAAAAAGTAAGTAAGAAATAATGACTTAACTATAAGAAGGTTGTTGCTTTCTACTTGCATGTATTCATCATATTATCTTTAAATTTTTCTTTAGCTGATGTTAGTAGTGGTGTATGTTAACTTTACACCTTAAACAGTACATATTATTTATATACCCTTTACATCTATTAATGAAGGAGTTTAATCCTTGTGTAGTTTGTTTATAATTTATTGGAAGATTTAATGTGAGTATAGGCAAATTCTTAGACCTAAGTATTTGAACTTTCTTTTGAGCTAATTAATATTTATGAAATCAAACCTTTAAGCATTAATATCAATACACTTGTCATCATTAATAATAAGTCTATATTTCTACTAATGTTCTTTAATTCTTTGTTTATTCTTTTGTTTATATCATCATCCGTATAATACAAAGCAATATCTTCAGCATAATCTTTATCTTTTATCTTACCTTGGTATTGTATTTGAACTCAAACGTTTTGATAACATTATCTCATTGTAGGATAAAGAAA
The DNA here is from genome assembly GCA_000711775.1 of Oxytricha trifallax. Lineage (NCBI taxonomy): Eukaryota > Ciliophora > Spirotrichea > Sporadotrichida > Oxytrichidae > Oxytricha > Oxytricha trifallax. The sequence goes on from ARYC01010990.1 coordinate 3,492, forward strand.
TGAAGAGAAGTATCTCCATTCCTTACTGTATGCCTCTGCTTATTCTAATCTTTTAGATTTACGAGAGCGGATCATATGATAAGATAAGGTATGAAGCTGTTATTAGCATTTTATCCCAGAAGTTAATCTATTCATATTTGATTCTGGTGTAATTGGTATACTATTCTGTTCTAATTTATTTCTCCTAAATGAGCTTATTATTTAGTATATGGAATATTTATTTATGGTGAGGACTTACATTTCCTCGTCTTGTTGTGGAGAAGGAGAACTTGTTTAATTGAGGTTTTTCATGGGTTATTTTTCAAGCCTCTCAATTTCATTTTCGAGGTCTCAAATATCGAAATCAGGAGCAGAGTCTGACTTAATGTCGATTTGATCTAAAGAGATTTATAACTATCCGTTGATCATGTCTGTTAAAGCCGTCATATACGACATTTTTTTCCAACTCTTATTTCTAAGATAATTAATATAATATAATATAATGTAATATTACATTACATATTTATTTTTGCTTTGAGATAATGAATTTTACTAATATTAATATTAAGTTTAATATAAATATTTTATGCAATAGTTTAGTAGTCACCAATTTGTGAAATGATCTAAATTTTTCAAGTTATCACAATTAATGAAGATACCGTCATATTAAAAACTATCAAAAGTTATTATAATTTAATTTCCCTGCTTAAATTTATTATTATAAATAGATTATTCCACGACTTTTAAATATTTTATTAATAAAGATATTGTGAAAACCTTTAAATTATTTTATATAACAATTAGAGTTCACCTAGAGTGACATTAAACTGCAGATCTCATCAATTAGTTCTATTCCTTCAATTAAAAATTCTATTATTTTAACACTATATTCAAATAATGAACAAAACACCACTCATTTAAGAGAACTTGACGATAATTTTCCCGTAAAAGTACAATACTATCCAAATACAAACAGAACCACTCATTTCAAGGGTTAAATGTAAAATCTATAGAATTATGTTCGATCATATTTACAAGATTGATTTAAAATAATTAAAATTGAGAAATTATATAAATAATGAGATCAAATTGAGGTCACTATGACCCCCCATCTTTTAATATTTTAAAAATCTAAAAATTATCATATTTACTAAAGGATTAATCCCTTTGTATTTAAACCAATATATGTTGTCTTAAGGCATGCTATTTTCTTTTTTGATTCACTATGAGTTCTTTTAATAGTAGTTTAACTATTTTATGTCATTAAGATTATGATAAATCCTATACATTCATCTAAGACTTACTGGATATTTTAAACTTATTGTAAGAGTATTTGTCTGATCTAGTTTAAATCATTGTTGGTTTGAGGAAAATATGCTTAATATGAATTAAAATATTACATAAATTTGGATTTAATTAGTTTACCAAAAGATTTAGGTTATTCAATCTAATAAACAATTAAATTAGTAAAGATTACGTATATTAAATTAAAAAAATGCCAAAATAATATAAAAATTTAAAAATACTAAAAAATATGGGTAAATTCATTGTAAACACCGATTTTAAACAGTAAATATGCATTTAATTCTTGAGAATTTAATTATCTATATTAAGGTAAAGTCAAACATCCAAAATGTAGTCGATTTTATTTCATCTACACAAAGCCTAAGATAACTTATCTAAACAAAGAATGCTAAATATCATAGTTTTCTTAACTCATCATTTATTATAGTTTTCTTAGCTCATCTTTCAAACCTGATATATGAAGACTTCAACTAACAAGTACTTTTAGAGTTACAAAGGCTAGGAGCTAAGTTAGAAATGCTTAGCATGGACTTTGTAACAGGCAAATGTCTACAAAGACAATCATTTCCACATTAACAGCTCTTCAGTGTATCTAGTATTGTTCCTCGTAATCTAAATACTATAAATACATTTTTTTATAATTTGTCATGAAAAACATTTCAAAACCATGAAAATGGCATAAAAGTAAAAATTAGATTAAAAAATGACAATTGAAAAATACAGTATCCGTTTAGTCTCCATAAATAACGCATGGCAGAGTTCCAAGTCATCCTTTAACCAATGATATGGTTATTATTGGAATTTTCCTTAGATTGGTGGTCACATGCAACACAATCAAGGAGTGGTCCTACGTTACTTCAAGAATGCAAATTAGTTTCCCGACCCATCAAATGGCCAAAAACTTTATTTTATTTATTTATGATAAGGTCATGGCTACCAAACCAAATTGAAGTCCAAAGTCTATATAGTTATAAATCCAAGTTATGATAATTGAAACAGATTTATATAATACTTATAAATCCTTCAAAAATGATGTTTTTATCCAAACCCAAATTTTCTTGATCCTCACTTCTAGTGCTCTTTTCTCATTTTGTAGTAGTTCATTGGCGGATTAAATTGACTCATCAAAGGTTTTCGAATCTCTTGTACATGATGAAAGATATATAGTTAATATTACTGTTAACACGGAATTTGAACAGTTAAGAAGATTTTGAAAATTCTTGAGAAATTCACATTAAATTATTTTGGCCAAGTCAATATCCCAGATCTAGCTCTCTTTCTCTCATCCTTACAAAGACTTAGGCAACTCATCTATAAGTGGAAAGCTCCTTATCATAGTTTCTTTCAGCTCCTCTTTCAAGACTGACTCCTCTTTTATCAGAATATCTGTACTTTAAGAGATTCTAGGGTTAGCTTTTAAATGAAGAGTACTTGGCATAGACTTTTGCGAAAGCCAAATGCCTTCAGAATACTTTCATTTCTACTCTAACTGTTCTCTAAAGTATCTACTATTGTTCCTCGTTCTCTGAATACTCTGATTATATTTTTTAGATCTGTTCCGAAAAGATTGTCACACTTATAAAAATGGCATGAAAACCAATATTTTAACCTTCGAGAATTATTAAATTCATATAATATTATTTCTTATTTTCTAATATATTCTTATTAAATTTTAAGCATATTTTTATTTAGTTCATATTTTTATTTAGTTTTTATGAGTTGATTTGATTGTTTTGATGGAGTGGGTATCCTCAAATATTTTCATTTATTTTTATAGTTAGCTATTTGAACGAAATCATAACTTTAGTGGGAATCCTTATTCTCCTCATCTGTAAATCTCAAAAAAGTTTTAATGTTTTGGGGTTTTGTTTTTTCCAATGTTATTTTTCCTAATTCTTGAGATAATGTATTGATAGATTACTCTTTTAAATAGTTAATCTTCGCCATTAAATCTATTGAAGTAAGATGTTTTTTCTAGCTGTGATTATGGTGAAAATTTTATTAAAAATTATAATTGGTTGTTAAAATAGATTTTTAAGCCAAGATATTTTAATTTCTTATTAATTATGACAAATAAAAGAAATTAAATTCTTCTCACTTATTTCTAAGTATTTCATCCTAATTGATAAATCTATAGGCTTTAAAATACTCAATTATATTCAATTTTATGTCAGTTACATTGTTTTTTTAATCAAAAATAAAAGTTAAACCAATACCGTATATTTATATTATCTTTTTATCTTAAATTGACACTCGACTTCGATAGTTCTTATGGAGTTATCTAACAGTAAAACAAAGAGAAGGGGTGAGGATTTAAACTCATGAGGTATTCATCGACTAATTCTTATGTTTGTGTTCTACCAATTTATATAGTATGCCTATTATTTACGTGAAGCAGTTATCAGCATCCTATCCCAGACATCTGCTTTCATCTTTCATGAGTAAATCACCTAATAATCTGGTATGAAAGTTTTTGAGTTGTGTTCTGATTTCTGATGAGTATACCGAGATGTATCGTATTACCCAGTTGATTGGTTATTAAAATGATTGTTAGGTGTGGCTTCAAGTTGTTCCCTTGATGAATCTTTATCGCTTTAATCTGTGCATGATAAATCGTAAATTGACTTTAGATATTTGTAATTTATGTCCCAAAAGTAAGATATCAAATATTCAAGAATTGAATCATTGTCGAATTAGGGATACTGATGACTAAGACCTCTCATTAATGTCTCCGTTATGTACGACATTGTTGTTGCTTTAAATCAAATAATTTAATATTATTATAATATTGATCATGAATTTTTAAAATTAACAATTAAAAAACAGAATATAATTAGATAATTCAATATTATACTAAAAATGAAGATAACATAAAAAGAAAAAATCAAATTAACACAATTTTGTGAAATAAGTCAATTATTGTAGAAATACATTTGAATTTGGAAAATTAAATATAATTAAATTAATAATAAATCAAAATCGTGGCAGTTAAAGTAGGCCAATTTAAACGTAAAGGGCTCATTCGATAGAGAATTAGAAATTAGCTGGACTTTGTTATTGGCAGTACTATTTTATCGCATCTCTGGAAGGAGATAACTCGACTTTAATTAAACTCATCTAAATTTTTTAAATTATACCCTCACATTAAAGTCAAGTTATCTCCTTCCAGAGATGCGATAAAATAGTACTGCCAATAACAAAGTCCAGCTAATTTCAAATTCTCTATCGAATGTGCCCTAGATCGTTTAAATTGGCCAACTTTAACTGCCACGATTTTGATTTATTATTAATTTAATTATAATTAATTTTACAAATTCAAATGTATTTCTACAATATTCTTTTTACCCTTACTTTAATTCACTTAATAAATACTAATTGTGATACTTTCGTTCATCTATTTAAAATATATTCCTTAAAATTTATAACAAAAACTTTTATTTTGGGGTTTCTTTAGTATATGAATATTCTTGAATGTACAAGAAAATAACAATAAATTTCTAATTTTAGTAAATCATAACATTAAACTCACAGCTCTTTTGCTAATATACTATGCTTCAAATAGATTAATATTAAGGATAATTGATAAAGTATTAATATATTCAAATTTACATAAAAGATTTTTCGTTTAAACTTATATATTTCAAAATGTTTTTATTAATATATTGTAACTGTATTTAAAAATTATAAAATTATGACAGTTAATTTTTTTTTAAATTAAAATTTCCCAATATATGGTATATGATTAAATTTAAAAGTATTAATAAACATTTCAATAAGGAACAAGATAGTTCAATAAATTATGTACTATTATTAAAAAACATTAATACTGTTACATTGTCTATAAACATATGGAAATAAATAGTAAGGAAAATTACCAATGAAAATATAGAATTATATGAGTAAATTTTGAAGAAAAGATAAAAGGTCTTGAGTGACTTGCTATACATTTGACATATATTCTAATGATCTTAATTACTATAAGTGTGAAATGAGATGAAGCTCGCGATTTTGATACATCAATTACTTTTCATTTTTAAAAGTAAGTTAATTAGGATTTCCAGATCATTAAGGTTCGAGTTCTGTTCAAGGTTTATTCAACAGATTATCAATCCTTGGTAACGACAAATAATCTTGATTATAATGATAAACTTATGTGTTAATTTGTACAAAGGAAATATAATCACATGAAACCATGGTCATTAATCGAACATTCAGCTTAAACTTAATATAGTATAAAATATCTTCGACCTGTCAACGACCTCTAAAACCAACTCTAAGACTCTCTATTCTTGATAATGACAATGAACATTGATTATAATGATAAACTTATGTGTTAATGTGTACCAATGAAATACATTCTCATGAAACCATTGTCATAAATCGAACACTCAGCTTAAACATGGTATAGTATAAAATCAATTCGAGCTATCGAGGAACTCTAAAAACCACTCTAAGACTCTCTATTCTGCTAATGACAAATGAACATTGATTTATAATGATATAAACTTATGGTGGTTAATGTGGTACCCAATGAAATACCATTCTCATTGAAACCATTGTCATTAAATCGAACACTCAGCTTAAACATGGTATAGTATAAAATCAATTCGAGCTATCGAGGAACTCTAAAAACCACTCTAAGACTCTCTATTCTGCTAATGACAATGAACATTGATTATAATGATAAACTTATGTGTTAATGTGTACCAATGAAATACATTCTCATGAAACCATTGTCATAAATCGAACACTCAGCTTAAACTTGGTATAATATGAAATCACTTACATCACCATGATGCCTTATCGAAAACTGTCCAAAGCTATTGTAATCGTGTTACCCACCCAAAATATAGTCTAGACACATGTAGCTTCTATCATGGAAAATAATGGTGTTGAAAATTTAGAATAAATAAATATATAATTTATGAGTAAATATTGAAGTCAGAGACAAAGCAGTAAGTAACTTGCTTCAATTAATGTCATTTTATATTTTGATCTAAATAACTATTCTAATGAAATGAGGTGATGCATTTAAGTTGATTAAGTGATTTTATAAATATTTTTTTTAATAACCAGATACCTGTATATTTGGAAAGAAAAAATTGCTGTAATTACATTAGTTCTTTTCTATATACCAAAATTCCTTATACAATCAAATCAATTTGTATTCTTGTCTTTAGATTTTATATTTTGGATGTAAGTAAAGAATTAAGCAGATAGTTAAGTTCATTGAACTAATTTATACATAATAATTATAATAAAAATATTAATAATATTTTAATTTATTATTATAAATATAAGATTTAAGAGAGTAATTTCAAAAGTAGAGACAGATTCTCACAAGTGAATTTCTTCAAGACTAATTCATCTCACTAAAGATATAAAGCACTGCAACTTATTGGTAATAAAGAACCCCGATGTAGACGATTTAAAGAAGTCTAGATAGGGCATTATATTTATATTTTATAATTAAATATAATGATTGAATTTCAATAAATTAATAGATAGAAAAGAGTATTTTTTATCTCGATATTTATTAAATTAAATCTACATTAAATTAATTAAAACTCAATATAATTAAGTTTAGAAATCAAAATTAATTATTACAAGAGTCTAACAAATATTGAAATTAACATTCAATAAATAATTATTAAGTTTCAGGGTAGAGAGCTTATTTAAATTTAATTCTGATTTAGAAAAATATTATAATAGTACAAGGTTAATTAATTTATTTTTCATTTTAGATAAATAATAATATGATAATCTTAGAGAACCTACTAGTATTAATAGGTTAAGGAAATAGTCATTTGAATTCAAGAACAATCTTAACATCATGGTTTAAAATACTCCATTTTGTAGGGAACTCATTTAAATAAGATGCTATTATATTATTCAGTCAATTCTGATTCTACATTCAAATGTTATTCAAGTTCCCTTTAATTTTCTACTAGTATTTGCCCTCTTATGGTAATTATAAACACAATTCATTGGCACCCAGAGTAATCTACCAAAAATTCAAGAATTTTAATATGCCTATAATAGGCTGAATGAATGGAACAACTTGCAAGATGATGAGTTTATTACTTACTTTATAGATGATGAATCAAGACTGTGTCAAGATTCCTTAATTATAGTTATAGATTCTTCCACTCTATCATCTCTGTTATAATTGAGATATGGTTAAAAATCATAGAGATATAATTCATTTATTTATTTAATAATATCTAAGCATCATTTTTGCTTTTCATTGTATTGTTAATGAGAGAAAAGATGCAGTTTTTTTTATGAAATTCTATAAGCCTGAGTTAGTTAGTCATTTTACTTTATTTCTTCACTAATTTCATTATTAGTTGGTAGGCTTAGGCAAAGAATGGTGATTATTGAGGTCTTTGGTTTCATTTAACTTTTAACTTATAGTTATTGTCTTTGATCAGCACATTTAGCTTATTTCATATCAAGGATTTAATTAATAGTTTTAATTGTATATCAACTCCTTAAATCTTGCTGAGGCAGAAACAAGGGATATAGTCAAGTTAATAGAGACCTTTAATGAATTAGTGATTGAGTAACCTAATAGTATAGAGCATCCTCAAATGGTACCGAGAATTATGAACTAGAAACTGTTAAATCTCAGGAAGTAAAAAGAAAATTATAAGTTGTTGAGATCCCTTCTCATAGATTTTAAATAAGGCTTTTTCTTTGATAGTTTAATTACGATATTTTTTTGAATTAACTGAATTGTTTTAAATAATAAAAAAGGCAAATAAATAATTAAAAAAATGTCTGATCAGAGTGGTTTGTATCATTCAACATTAATGTAAGTGACAAAAACATATCTCTAACATTTTATTTTTACAGGTGTTGCACCTGGTCAGACTGAGGCGTCATCGAAGAGGGTGTTCAAGAAGTCACAGTGAGAAGGGCAGACAATTTAAGATTTTCGATGATGACGATGAAGATGAGGAGGAAGAGGAAGATGAAACGTTTTTTTGTTAGATTTACTATTGCTATTACTACTATTACCATCGTCATTATTCTAAATTCATTTTCTAATTCACTTTATTTATTTAAAAAGCATCATTAATATAATCATCTTTTTCCTCAATGAATTAAATATTATATATTGATAGTATTTGTAAATCAAATTAATAAAAAAAATAAATCTTTAATATTATTAAGAATTCTGCTCAGTCTCTGGTTGCAACTAAATTGATTCCTTAAGTTTAATTGAATGTTAGTTTTAAATTGAGGTAAGGCCTGGATTCTTCATGAATGAAAAAGCGAGTTCATAAGATTAGCAAATTTTGATCTTGCTAGTAATCCTAAACAAGTTGGCCATAATCTAGAGAAGTAGTCTATGGAGTTTTTTACTTAAAGTAATGGTAGTAGCTAACTTAACAATAGAATAGAGTAATGCCATGTGAATACTACTTATTTTCTTTGAAGGGGAAGTTGACTTAGAGGAAATATTTTTTTTTGAGAAACAAGTCTCACAGTTCTTTCGAGATTGACCATTAACATTTAAAGTGTATAGGTCCTTAAACTTGCCCCTTTTTCTTTGTTACTCGTCATCCATAATCAATAAACTTACAGATGTAATTATAATTCAAGTTTTTATATATCTTAATAGAAAGTAAAAATTTAATGAGAAATATGATCATCGGGAAATATGATTGAAAGCCAATATAGTCAAAATGGTAAAGAATGTTTCTTATGTTTAATAAGCATTATAATATATAAATTGATTTACAAATATAAACCTCTGTCCATGATGTTGCCACTAAAAAATAAGTTAATTGGCGTTACATTTATAATAAAAGAAGAATATCTGGAATAAGTAAATTCAATATTTAAATAAGCTAAGAATTAAAATATAACATTTTTATTTGTAGTTTTACAATTTAACTTTTCATTTAATTTTAATAAACATTTATTTTAGGTTTTAAATGTCAATAAAATAGTATAAATTTATAACTTTTTTCTAAAAGCTATCATAATATTATAAATATCATATGATATTTTAAAGAAAAAATGTAAAATTAAAATAATGTAAATGAATTTTAGAAACTTTACAATTCATTTATTTATAATAGTTTATTTACGTTTTAGAGATAAATAGATAATAACTAAAGGTAAATTTAAATGCATAACTAAAAGCATTGCTGTATAATGCAATATGCAATTAATTACTCAGTTTTTTTAATTGTGTAAATGCTTCCTCCTTATCATTCATTTGTCACTAGGCTTCTCTCTCTGGGTCGCTAGCTTATTTGTGATCTCTCTTCTCAGGTTCCTCCGCAATTGGTCTTGATTAGATTCCCTAAATCTCTTTGTCACTCCCCGCTTGATTTAAGATTAGTTTGGGTTCGCTTGCTCCCTCAATGACTTCTTCAACTTTACTCTCTTTCTTTACTTTTTTTTATGAGAATAGGTAGTCTTCAACTTCTGCTCCTTCCTCAATTATAGAGTTAGAGATGCATCTCTTTCATTTTTTGATCATTTCCTTTTGTATTTAGACTCCGTTCTCATGAACTATTTCATCGGACGAACAATTACCGAGATCTTGGTCCATCTTTGACCTCCTTCCGTTCCATTTTCTGTCTGCCAAAGAGCTTCCTTTTGCTGCTCTTTTATTGTTTCTATCGACTTCTCGTCCACTGTGCTTGCCCTAATTTCACAATCTCTAGCATCTTGAGCCTTACCTCTAGTTTGAAGATCAATTATTATCTATACATGTTTATCCAATCCTTGAAAAAAATCTGAAAAGATATCATTTCCAGCTAACTCTAATGCTAAATGATTATCTCTCAAAATAGCCAACACTTTGCATTCTACTGGGCCTGGTTTGTTTAAAGTTTGTAGAAACTCTTGTCTATATTAAAAACCTCCCCATTATTTCCAGTATTTTAGAGTTGATATATTCTTTGTATTTTTAGATTAGAGCCACACTTTCAACTTTTTTTCTAGCATCGTAAATCTCCATGCTTCCTGATTCTCTCGTAATCCTGATGATTATACAATTTCTTTATCCTTTTAAGTATCTTTGGCTAATATGTACTACAATACTCCTAAACTATTGTTCATCTCAACAAAATCCACTGTTTTACAGTTTCAAGTTAGTTGAATCAAAGCTTTTCTCTACCTGAACGATTCCTCTGTAATTTAGGATAATTGGTGGTAGTTTCATGTGATTAGTTTTTGATTCGCTATACTGTGTTTTTTCCATTTGTCGTAAGCATGCTTCTTAGGTGTTTTTGGATATTGTCTCCCTGGAATCAAGTCCTAAAGAAACAACGTCTAATTGATCTCACTCAGATAATTTTCTTGCTTTTATGACCATAAGTCCCAATTTCTTGATACCTCTTTTCCTTCCTTCTTCTCTGTCGTGAAATCTATTCACTTAATCTTTCTCTATCTTGTTTCGTGTACTTGGGCAGCAGATATTTATAATTTAGGCATTGAAATTAATATAATACATCCATAATAGTCATGATATTATCAATTTATTAGATATCTATTCAGATTATAAGTCTGCCTATTTATAATTCATTGTTTTTCTATATAATTAAAATTTAAACTCAATTTTGACAAACTCATAATATAAACAATAAAATTCTTAAAAATTATTAAGCTGTTTAATAATACTATATATCACAATAATTTGAATAACTCTATAGATAATTTAATTTCTCTAATAAAAAAACAACTTGTACTTATAAAATTTTATATAAAAACAAGTAAATTATTACAATAAAAATTAACAAAAACAATAATTTATGTTGAAAATTTATCCCTTAAATACAGAATCTTATTCTGTTTGATATCTTAAACCTTGTATTTCAAAGAAATGAATTTTGCAAAGAGTTGTAATTGGAAAAATTTTGAGAATTTATTGTTCAAATAAATATAGTTTATTGTTATTTATAATCATTAATAACTAATATAATGGTATTTACTTAAGGAAGTCATTTGTCAAAATAAATATAAATGTTTATTTATTGTTAAAGCAAATATTGCATTAAAAACTTTGATTGTATTCAATTAATTGCATAACAACTAGAAATTGATTCATTTATATGTTAATTATTTTACAGTAATCTAGGAATTTATAATATATTAAAATTGAAGTGCAATTTATCTTTATTTGAGGTAGTAATAATAAATCAGAGATGATATACTTGTAAATAGACAATTTAAAACAACGCTTATCTCTTAGAGTAACTAATTTTCATTAAATTTTTGCCATCTAACTCCCGAAAAAATTATAAAAGCGGCTTTTTAAGCCTTCACTTAAGAATTTAATAAGACTTCTAGAGATCAAAGAATTATCTTAATATGCTTTATCGATAGAATTATTAAATGTAGCACTGCGTTTAAAAGAATCCTAATTTCCAAGCTTCAACACACAAAATTTAAAATCTCAGACAAAAATGAAATATTCGATATACTTACAGTTAACAAATTAAATACAATGCTATCAAGTCAATCAAAACTATAATTAACAGTAAAGTAATTCATCTTCACAGCTATCACTAATACCTTCACAAACTCATTTAATATTTAAATGTGTTAAATCTTAAAGTTGATACTAAATACTGCTAACCAAGTTAACTTTATTAAGTTTTCCAAGCACCTAGCAACTGACTAGATAATTCTAAATCTTCATCAAATATTCAAACCTATCATTGAGAATAAAATGAGGTGTATAGATAATATAGAAGAAGGAACACTTAGAAGTTTATCACAGATATCAACTAAACCACAGTAAAAAGACGTGGAAATGAGAGATGAGTTTATAATAATATAAAACAAGACATCCTCTAATATACAAAGATAAAATTAATGTACGGAACTAGAAAAACATAAAAATTAAATCAATGTCAGGGCAAATTGAACTAATGATACATTTACTATTAAATATTATAATAAATTAATTTAAAATATCGAAAATTTAAATTTTAAATTCATTGAAGCTAAAGTTATTAAAGGCTAAGTACTGAAAAACACTGGAATAAGGTGGAGGTTGATAACATTTTGAAATGTTACAACTCAAACTCCCAACATATTTCTATAGAAATCTTGATTTTGAAAAAAAGACTTGTAACCTTAGGATAAAGTCTCACATAAGACATTCTAAAGATACTATAATATATTAAAGCCTCATATGTTAGAGCAGAATAGACAAAACTAAACAAAACCAAACTTCACCTGTCACTTGAAACCTTAGACCTAAAATCAGAATCTCCTTAAAAATGGTTCTAATTAATGACTGATATCCCCCAATATACTAGAGGATATGTTCACCTTGAGTTGGTACAATAAATGATGACCCAGAAGCCTATAAACTCCTCGCCTACACAGATTAAGTTATAATACGATCAGATGGAGTATCGAGACCAATCATATTACAATCTATATCTTTTATTGCAGGAATTGTTTTTAACTTGATAGAGGTAGAAGATCACAATTAGATTATGAATTAATGAATGTATTCACAGCAAAGATAACTGATTTTACAAAGAGATTAGAGAGCTAACACGAGAATCAATTAGAAGAATACTTTAAATTCAATCCTCACATAAGTAAAATTCTGAATTAAGATTAAATCAAATCAGAGAACTAATGAAAAGAACGGCACTTATCAATTATCATGTATTTTAGATCAGGGCACCCTAGAGATCTAGGTGTGATCATATTATTATAATTATAATTGTATATAATAATTTATTTTTATATCATTTCTTCATTTATAATTATTTGAAAATGTTTGAAATAAGGTTGTTAAAGTTCTAAGACCTTATTTTATATAGATAAATTCTCATAAATTGCCTTAAAAGTATAATAATAACTATTTAACTGTTAATTTATGCTATATTTCAATTCATATTCCTGATTAATTAATAAATCAAATAGAAGATTAAAATGAAATGCAGAAGTGTCATATCAACAATTTATTATTACCAACAGAATATCATTACTTCTGACAATGTGGATATCTTCTAAATTTAACATCAATGAAATAGTTCTTGATTGTGATTCTAGCAGATGGGATATAAATAGGGAAATAAACGAATTAACAAGGTACAGATAGTCAATAAAAGCAGAAGAAAATTAATAATCAAAGTGAAAATTTATATCAGAAAGATGATGAAAGCAGAGGTGTAATTAATGAAATTAGATTCAATTAATGAGAGAAAATTGGAGACAGTGATAAGATGCACAGATTTTGTTACATAAAAATAAGGAATATTCAAATAGTCTATTTGTAGTTAAAATAAGCATATTTTAATGTTTTTAAATAGCCTGTCAGCAATTTAAAATTAAAGACATTCAATTTAATATATTCTTAAATAATTATCAATCAATGAAAGAAAGTTAAAATAAACATTTTATTTTTATATTAGATTAAATCTAACACATATATGGAATAAGTAGTAATTTAAAACAGTGTTTAAATTGTACCATGATTTATCCATTTAAAATGTTCATTTGTTCTAATTACATTCACATTTAATAACAAAATTTAAATGCAGTTAATATGCCTTACCTGCATTTATTTCACTTCATTTATATTTTATTTATTTATACCCATCAAAAACAATTGCTATTTTAATTAATATTCAATATTATTCCATGAAAATGATGAAGTTATATTAATTGTTAATGTGGATATATAACAAACAACAATCAAACAGAAATCGATTTAAACATCTAGTTATATACAGAAAATAAAAATACGATGCACTGCTTGATTTGAAGAGATCAACACCCTAGTAAACTATAGCAGGCATTTGATTTATAATGGCAGCAGATAGATAATGGATTCAAAAACTGTTTCAATGTAAAGTAAAAACCTAGTAATTACTTGTTAATTACCAATGAGTCCATATTAAATTTACAAGCTAGTTGGCATTAGTAAATTGCACGAAAATATTATTTTAATGGAAGTTATGAAGCAATATTAAAATGACAGGTATAAAAAAGATTTATTAGCTAGAAATGACTTTTCCTACACAATTTAAACATAAAAGATCAAATATCATTATTATATAATATTATATATTGATTAATATATTTTTCGAATGAATATTAACAAATGAACATAATTAATATAACAGTATGAATAGATTTAAATACAATCAGATAACTGTGGGATCAAATGTTTAAAGATAGATATATAAATGCTTACATGATTGTAGCAGCATCTTTATCTTAAAGAAGGGAGCAGAACAAAATAGGATAGAAGAGCTCACTGAAACTAAGATAAGCTTTAATTGTGACCAATAGAGACAAAGTGAAGATATGAAATTGAATAATTAACTCATTTAAACAGCTTTTATTGTTATTTATTGATAAATTTAATATTGTTAATATTTACTATGTTTTTTTCTTGTTTTTTCTTGTTTTATTATAACAATAAATCAGTAAAGTAGTTACAATAAATAAGTATGATATTTGCTAAGCTGTATGTATTTACACTCTCACTATTCAGAATATAATGAATATTTTTTCCTTACATTACCTTTAAGTATCCAACCTAATTTTATATATCAAAACAAACATTATATTTTTATTACTATTGTTAATATACATAAGATTAGGAAATTTGATAAATAAAGATAAGAGCATTAATTATAGGTGATCTTAACTGCCACTTATTTGCAATGGGTTTAAGTATAATTTGATTAAATCAACTTTTAATTTTAAACTGATTGTACAGTATACATTGTACAGTTTTAATTAATTTTTTTAATTTATTAAAATAATTATGACCAAATTGTACATTATACATTGTACAGTTCTGATATTTTTTTTATTTTTAAAATATTAGGGCGTAACAAATAATTGTACCATTGTACAGATTTGATTTTTAAAGTTTTTTTAATTGTACAATAAGTGTTTAAAGATGCTTATTAGGAATTATAAATTAATAAACAAAAACTAATGGAATAAATATCTAAATTGTGGAGAGTAATAATACATATAAAGTCTCGCATCTCTTTATTTTAAAACTAATCACTACCACATGATGAATTCTAGAGCTTCTTAAGCTGACGATTAAAGAACCAACGAGCGCCACTACTTTGTCCTCGAGATCAAAACTGATGATGGAGGCAAGGTCTATTCTTATAACTGAATCTCTCAGGAAGAAGACATCAAAATTTAGCCATGCTCTCATTATACTGTGCAAACAAGATAATTGCACGAAATAGTATCTCACAGTTCACTTGAAGCCAGACGGGTTGGGATTGTGCAAGAATTACTTTAGCGTTTAGGATTATCTTGGCTTTAAAACCCTGAGCGCCCTTTAGATTAAATACACAGTAGTTGGAAAAGTCAATCTTAGGAAGCTGTTTGCAAGCCATGATAATATGTAGCTAGAGTTTGGGGATCTTCAATAGTTTAAGGAATTCATCGCATTCTCAAAAGTCCAGAGCAAGAGCAACAATACAAGTAACAGGACTTCATCTAGCTCTAATTAAGAACTCCCTTGCAGAGTTTAAGATGTATTCAAGGATTTGATAAGATCACACAGGATAAGCACAGTGGAGGAAATGTATGAAATGTACTAAAATGATTCTAAAATGTGCGAGGAAATTGTGAGAAATCACAAAAAGCTGGCTACGTATTGAGTTTTGAATAAAAGCTAATCTCCAAGCCACCACCTCAGCAAACTAAATTCTAATCATTGCTCAGTTTCCTGTAGAAAACAAACACAACAACATAGATAGGAATAGTGCGACTTGATCAAAAGGCTCTGGAAGAGATGCTGTACTATGATGCAGTTGACAAACTCTATAAAGTGATATTCAGAAAATGCTCTGACAAAATTAATGTCGTTTGGCTCTATGGTGAGCCTAATACAGGCAAAACTACATTGGCAAAATTCATTAGGAAAATCTTTATAACCGAGGACTTTAAGATACTAAATCGAGCATTTTGCATTGAGAGCGCCTAGACTTAGTATGAACCCCAACTTGTGATCATGGACGAGATTAAAAGAGATATTTTCTACGATTAGGAAAAGATTGATGATTTAAAAAGATTCTTTGAGGGGGATGGGTATCCGGTTAATCTCAAGTACAAGCAGCCCATAATTAGGTTTCAGTTGTGCCAGATCATCGCGATATCGAACCAGTTGCCTTTTGACAAGATGAGTGATATAGACAAGAAGTCATTTGAGACCAGGATGATGATGGCCGAATTCAGTCAGGAAATGATTATGGATGATGATAAGTTTCCATTTAGCGAGGCCCAGCTTGCAATGTACTTTAAACAGAGATTAGATGATGATGGGGAGGCAGAGATGATGAATGATGAGCAGACAGTAACAGAGGATACACATGTTTTGGAGGAAGACCTTGATGAGGCCCAAAAGCCTAACGGCGGCATTATAAGAGCAATTCTGTGACGAAGACCATATTTGTGTATTTGCGTAATTAATAATTTATAATTCCTAATAAGCATCTTTAAACACCTATTGTACAATTAAAAAAACTTTAAAAATCAAATCTGTACAATGTACAATGGTACAATTATTTGTTACGCCCTAATATTTTAAAAATAAAAAAAGATCAGAACTGTACAATGTATAATGTACAATTTGGTCATAATTATTTTAATAAATTAAAAAAAAAGTAATTAAAATTGTACAATGTATACTGTACAATCAGTTTAAAATTAAAAGTTGATTGAATTAAATTATACTTAAACCCATTGCAAATAAGTGGCAGTTAAGATCACCTATAATTAATGCTCTTATCTTTATTTATCAAATTTCCTAATCTTATGTATATTAACAATATTTAACAAATAGATAGGTTTTTAATTTCATAATCTAATTTATATAAAATTAATTCTTAAGTAATTAGTAAAATTAAATCTTACATAAATTTAATTTTAACTTTATTTATAAAAATTAATGAATAAAAATAATAGTTTTATCATTTATAAATATACAAATAAATTTTATTTATTATAAATAATATAAATATTGAAATGTGAAATTCCATTTTTATTCTGATACTTATCCCAATTAGTATAAACTAGAATTTAAATTTAGAAATTATAATGAGTATATAATTTAATTTTAAATTAAAAGTAAATTGTTATTATATAAATGTTATTTTAAATCACAAAAGTAAATTGAAAAATGAAAACGAAAAACAACAGTAATACTTTTCAAATTAAGAATCAAGCATTTATTATAGGAATTTATATTAATTTGAAACATTTATTCATAAAAATATTCTTAAATTTTTTAGAGCTATAAATGAAATCTCATTAAAAAAATATAATTCTAATAATTACTCATATTAATATATATATATATTTTTACTGACTTTACAATTTTACAAACGTATATTAAAAAATATCTAAAAAGTGTTATTCATATATTAGGTATGCAAGATCATTTAAGCTTAATAATCAAACAAATTTATATAAGCAAAATAATTATACAAACTATATTTTCTTTTTGATTTTTATTCATTATTGTTACTTGTTAACTACATTTTATGCTAATTGTTTTTTGTTTTAGTATTCTATTAAATCTTTTAAGAATTTGTAGACTAGGTTTGTCTTCTTACTCATTAAGTCTCCTTAACTTCTTTGTCATAATAATATTTAAATGCTCATAATATCTCTTGTGCGACTGAACCTTTGCTACTTCTCTCAACTATCTCTCTGTGATCTTATAAATCATTAGACATATTCTTCTTGTCCTCTGTGGCCATCACATCCAATCCTGTATTGTCAGTAATCCACCCTGCATCCGTTTTTGTAGCTGATATCGTGATTGCCTTCTCTCTTTGCTTCTTCATTCTCAAAAACACTCATTAACGAGTCTTCTTCTCTCCTCTTAACTTATTCATCAGTTGTAAGTTGCTCCTGATATTGACTATCTTGCTATTTTTGGTGAAACAGTATTATTAGAAGCAAATTCAGAGAGTAATTTTTAATGAAGGACTCTGTGATACCAATAGATTTTACTTTGAAATAACTAGTAAGATGTCATGTCTTACTCATATTTTTTGTCCCATAAATTGAGAAAATTATGGATGAATATTTAACTTGATTACTCTCTGTATTTTAATTAGATCCATGATAACATTTCCTATTTTATTGTAGATAGGTAAGACTTTATCTCCAACTATCTAAAAGACTTGAAAAGGATGGAAAATTCTAACCAATAGAGTTGCATGATATTTTCAAACAGTTTATCGAACGATTTGCATTCGTTGATTTCTTAACATTAGATTTTCAATCAACTCTGCATCTTTAGAAGTTTATGTGACTTTTTCTATAAAAAAGAACAGGTTCAATTGTCATGAGATTCGAAATTAATAATTTATAAGGAAATAGAAAGTAAAATCTTAATTTTATATTACTATTACTTTCGTTTATATCAAATGTCAGACAATCAATAAATACCCATAAATTTAATATTTATTTATTCTAAATTTTCACCACCATTATTTTCCATGAGAGAAGTTACATGTGTCTAGACTATATTTTGGGTAGGGAACACGATTACAATAGTTTTGGAAACTTTTCGATAAGGCATCGTGGTGATCTCACATAGGCATGTCCATTTTTACAATAACTTGTTGAGATTGGGAAATGGCAAAAGAGTCAACTCATGGATGGAGCTCGAACCATTAGGATCTGGATTGTGCTGAGTTCTTGTCTTATTAAGTTTCTTAATGAGGAAAGTATGACACTTTTTGGGAATTTCAAATCACTCATTTTATGTGTATCTATGCTTATACTAAATATTCTTGATTTTTGAATAATTTACTATGAATCAAGAGCTTATGGAGGATAGGTGTGTTGATATGGATTTTGAAAAGAAGTTAAATCAAGTGTTAGGGGGCCACCTCTTGAGGCAAGGTCACATCAAATTTTTGGAATATAAATTTTATATAAAATTTTGCAATTAATTTATAGGCATTTTTTCATCATTCCCTTACAATTTTAAGGTCTTACTCTGAGAGATAAAAATCATAAGATATCTAAAAATAATGAAAATATTCCGAGGTCTATCCAGGTAACATTTCTTCTCATAAGAAAAACACATCTGAATGAAGAATAGATCTATTGAAGAAGACTTCAAGGATCATTATGATATTTTTGCATAAAAATATTTTATTTTATGTGCTTTTTGGTATGAAAGCCTCTAAAGATGTTGTCGTTCGATGCTCTAGGTCGTGGAACCATATTTAAACGTGTTAATTAAGGCTTAAGAGCGAAAACCTTTGAAAACCTCGC
>ARYC01010991.1:0-11620 GCA_000711775.1 Oxytricha trifallax
CTCATCACATTGGCCAGTTTACGCAAACTCAGGCAGATGGCAGAAGATATGTTTATGATATACCTGCTATGAATAATGTATCACGTGAAGTTACATTCGCCATTGATGAAACGAAAGCTAATCTTGCTAATGGTTATGTAAAATACACCCCCGGAGTAGAAGATGGTACTGGAAATACAATGGGTATAGATAATTATTATTCTACCACAAATACTCCTTCCTATGCCCACAGTTATTTATTGACAAGTGTTTTGTCTAAAGATTATGTTGATGTTTTGGGCGATGGAGTTACGGATGATGATTTGGGTTCATTTACAAAATTCAACTATACTTTATCAGATAATGATTACAGGTGGAGAACTCCATACCATAGTGATACTGCACAGTATAACCCTGGCTTTTGGAGTGATACCAAGGACGGAAAGGGGAATTACATTATCGGTTCCAGACAACAAGGGTGTCCAAAGTTGATCCTCCAAACATAAATAATTGCCTTTATCATGCTCATATTGAGGTAGACTTGTGACAAAATAATAATTTTTTTCAGCTTTAATTTGCATTTATACTATTAATTTATAATATTTGAGATTTATTGATATATTGTCTAATAAACATAATCTTCATGTTTATAACTTGTATAGTTGGAATTATAATCATTAAATAAATTCTAAGTTTTCATTTCAAAATAACTCAATTTAAATTACTTTATCTATTAATTAAAAAAGAAATAGTAATTTCCATTTGTATAAAAGTAAAGACTTTTAATTAATAATTAAATAAAGTAAAATAAAAATATATATTTTAAAATGATAATGTTAAGTATATACAATTATATTAACTTAAAATAGAAATCAATTTAATGAAAAAGGATTTACTAATTATAGTTGGAATACCAGCATTTTGATGTTTATCATATGTAGAGTGAAAAATAAAATTATTAACTTTTATTATAATAAAAGTTAAAGGTTAAGTCTAAAAATGCTTTGATTACCATAAAAAAATGTAATTAGATGAATTTATTTATGCTCAATTTAAGTTTAATATTTAAAAATTAAATAAATCCCCAATGATAAAAGTTTCAACTAAAATTTTAAATAAGGTTCATAAATATAATCAGTTTAAGACAGATAATTGAAAAAAATTATTTTGTTCTAGTTGGACTATTTCAGTGGAAATATTATTAAAAACAATAATTGATAAATATTAAGAAAATTTCATCAAATGAAAAAGATAATAAAGTTTATTGATTTAATTTCTGATATAAAATCATCAAATTATAAATTATTACATTTAGATAAAAAAGACTAGAATATGTATTAACTCTCATTTGAGGATAATTATGAACAAACTGACTTACATATTTATTATATTATATAACCATTAAAAGATATCAATCAATCGATTAAAATATAAATAAGATAAATCCATTTTTAAAATTTAGATAACATTCAAAGGCCACAACTAAACAATAAATTCTACAATCACATCATGAATAAACTCTTATACGCAAAAATAAAAAGAAATAGAATGACAAACATTTTTCACATCTCTTAAAGAGATCACTTCATTGAACTTGTCAAATATGGTATTTGAGTTATTAGCATGATGGCTTAAAATATAATAAATTAAGATTTTAGGTTTAGCATTAGGAATTGGAATGTGCTATTGTCTTTCGGCATATTCTTTGATTAAATAGAAGTTGAATGACAAACATTTTTCACATCTCTTGAAGAGATCACTTCAATAAACTTGTCAAATAAGGTATTTGAGACATTTGCATGGTGGTTAAAAAATAAAGCTAGCAAGATTTTGAGAATAAGCACTAGAAATTGTTAACTTTTTTGGCTTTTCGGCTTTTATCTTTCTTAGCTCTAGAGTTTCCATTTAAAGTTTAATTATAATAAATTAAATGGTCAACAATAATTTTGCATTCTTTAATGGTAAAAGTGGCCTCAAATTATTTGTAAGTTGAAACACAATTTTTTTATATCTCAAACTTAATCATTAAGACAAATTAATACTATACTATAAAATAATAATAAGAAAATTTTTGCAGATTATTTTTAAGCATAGCTAGAAATTACTTAAATTTTTGTTGAAAAGTGAGATTTTATTCATATGACTTTGCATTTGTAATTTATATTATATAATATTATAACACTAGTAAATTTTTATTTCTTTTGCTAGACTTGATAAAGATTTTTCAAAATTAAATTCTGATAAAAAAGTTAGTGCCATAAATTCCCGAATTTCAATAAGAGACTCATGAATCTCCTCAGGATTCAAAACAACTATTCAGTAATATTGTTCAAATTTGTAAGTTAACTTCTAATTAATTAAACTTTTGCTAAGATGTAGGATAGTGATGACAGAGGACATTACTTTGGAGAAATCTAATAAAAAATTAAAATCAATAAAGAGTTTAATTCCCCTATTCAGATTTATTAGTAATCCTCTACAATTATAACATTTGTAGAGGGGTACTATCTCCCCTCAGATCAGCAAATTACTAAAAGATTCTTGAAGGATTTTATTGCTGGGTAACAAAGCTTACTTAAAAGCGCAGACGTTAGACTTTTAATGTGCCTCGCTATAAAGAGCTCTCAGATTAATCGGCAAAATAACTTATCAAGAAGCATGAGAAAGAAGAGGTGGACGATGGCATGTGGCTGAAGTCTACTAAGACTGAAAAAATACACTGCGATGGGGCTTTTACACTACATGCTGCTTTGAAAAATTTTGCATAACTAAAAGGAGATGTTAAAGACATTGTGCCCAATCATAGAGCTAAAAACGTAGTTATCGCTCAAGTAAGAGAGTACTCCAAAAAAATAAACGAGATATATAGCTTCGCATAGAAAAAGTGTCCTGACAATCTGAACCGAGAAATTTACGCAAAAGATTATAACATAAGGCCAGGTTAGACATAATTTGATAACGAGCTTCAGGAAAATAATAATTGATAATAATGTAATTAAATAATTGGGCGGTGCCTGTCTCACCACCACACTTTTTATTAATAAATTTATTATTCAAAAAAGTCACAGACCTGATCAAATTTGGATTGAATATCAATAATAAATTAATAAAAATGATATTTGGCAACTCCAAAGATGAGTAAAATAAAAAATAAAATAGTTTTTATTATGAAATATACTTAATTTCAACTTGGATTTAAGAATAAAAGGAAGTCATTTTTCAATGGATAAAATTATAAAATATTATCTATGTTTTCATTGTATGACCCAATAGGCTTTCTTTGAAGAGGAATCTGGATGAAAACCATTTTAAATATGTTAAATATACTTGATTGTACTCAGAGTTATCCAGATTCCTCTTCAAAAGAAAGCCTATTGGGTCATACAATGAAAACATAGATAATATTTTATAATTTTATCCATTGAAAAATGACTTCCTTTTATTCTTAAATCCAAGTTGAAATTAAGTATATTTCATAATAAAAACTATTTTATTTTTTATTTTACTCATCTTTGGAGTTGCCAAATATCATTTTTATTAATTTATTATTGATATTCAATCCAAATTTGATCAGGTCTGTGACTTTTTTGAATAATAAATTTATTAATAAAAAGTGTGGTGGTGAGGCAGACCCCCCAAATAATTAAAGCCTTCTTCATCTTATTTATGTATTGCTTATAATTTTGTAAGAATTTTTCATGATTGACACCCCTGATAGGCTAATCTCATTTTTCATGCAAATAACTTTAAGATTAAACATAGCATAGTATCTCTTCATGTTATTTAATACTTTTGAAATATAAGGAAAACTGGTTCTCCTTATAGTTTCATAGCTAGATAGTTCATTATCAGCATGCCATTACGTCTGAAAATTATATTTATAATTAATACAAAATAAAGAAAAATTTAAATTTATATTACAAAAATTATAAAAAATAATTATAATATTTAATAAGAAATAAAATAGCCATTTTGTAAAACATATAACTAGATTTATAAATAGCAATCTCAGTATCTACTGATTTATCCTCATCAAATATTCAGTTAAAAATATATATTATAAAAATAAAAATAAAAGTTAGCATGTGGAATATATTACAGTTTAATTTGAACTCCAAAAGACGATAGTGAAATGTTAAATGCAAATTATATTTAAATCAATAATTTTGTAAATATTTGTAACTCATTTTAATCACTCAGTATAAAATTTAAATATAGTATTGTTTATAATAAGAATCAATTTGCTATATAAAATATTTTGATATTATTATTATGTTTAATCAAATTTTATACCCAACAGTAATATAGTGAAAATCAATTTTAAAGCCTTACAAAAAATGATGGAATCCCACTTGCTATCTATAACAGCTGTCACCATATGTAATATGGCTCAAGAGATGCAGCATAATCAACATTAAGCGTCATCGTTGAGCTCAGCTCTTTCTGTGCTTGCTGGAGAACATCTTAAACGAACAAGATTCTATGAAGAGCATCTTTTATATCCTGTCCACTTTCTAGGAACCTTAAATTATCGAGCACCATCAACATACAATTAATCAGCAATTATCCGATAATCTTAAATTACGATATCTCAACTGTTTAATTCCCCTTAACTTTAAATATTAAGCAGTAAAGATTAAATCCTTGTAATAAAGATTATAAAAGGAATTCCTGATAAGCAAAAATAAATCCTCCTATTTCAGCCCAAAAATTGTAAGTATAAAAGAATTACAATATATATAATGACTGCAAATGCTTAAAGTGACAATAAACGAAGAATTATATAAGACAGGAGAAATAAAATATAAGAAATTTTTAGCTAGATCAAATCAATAAACATATATAGGAACTTGATTAATATTACGAAGAAACTTTAATCATAAAATGGAAGAACAACTACTCTTGCAGCTTTACTATTCATCCATTAATCTATAAAGATGCCACCTTCATTCTAATAAAATTTGTGAGTTCAATTTTCTAGTTTACTTTGTGAAGGTTCTGTTCAACTCAGTCACCGCTCTAACCAATTTCAACAAATAATATATATAATATTCAAATGTTTTTGTGAGAGACACTATATTCAATCTTAAATTATTTTTATCCAAAGCAATTTATCTTCTTAAAAATTATAAACTGTGAATGATTAAAACCACAGCACATAAGCTTTACAAGGGGAATATTTCATCCATATATTTTATTGAGAAAATTACCTATCAAAATAAACTCTCTGAAAATATAACTTTGCCTCTAAAAATTCACACTATTTTCAATCGTAATACTTTTTATTGCAATATTAATCTAGTATATTTAAAATGGGGAATTGTAAAAATAAAATTCAAATTCAAATTATACTAAAACAAACAGCCTAAAATTTGCAAGGGGTTAAATACAATTTGATATAGTAAGTATCCAAAAATATCTGTATAAAATGGCCGTTACTATGCACCAACTTGAAAAAAAAAGTTGGTGCATAATAACGGCCATTTCATACAGACATTTTTGGAAACTTACTATATCAAATTGTATTTAGACCCCTTGCAAATTTTAGGCTGTTTATATTAGTATAATTTGAATTTGAATTTTATTTTTACAATTCCCCATTTTAAATATACTAGATTAATATTGCAATCAACATCTTTAATTCAACAGAGTTTTAAAAACTACAATACATTCATGAAGAAAATTACTTGAAGGATTTATATTTAGAAGAAGTCGCAATAGATCTAGCAACAAAACAATCATCTTTTTACAATAAATCCCATAAGTAGTATTAGCATGAGCTCTTTTTGAATAGATTAAGTCATATTATCGTTAAGAGCATTTACAGTAAACATGAATAGACTGCAAGTATAATGATGGATATATTTTGAATAAAAAATCAAAGATTCAAGTGTATCAAAAGTTATATGGGCCAAGGAGTCCCAATCAAGAGTGAATATTTTTAATTGTATGCTTTTTACCTTTCTTTTAAGGAAGTAAGAATTTTCCTTGTTAAGCTATTAGATGGAATAAATCTTGAGAACTTTAATTGAGCTTCAGTAAGCAAGATCATTTAACTTAGTTCCTAATTTACAATGTTTCTTGACTCTTAGTTTATAATAGAAATTATTCTTATGACTGTATGCCTAACATATCATAATCAATGTTGTGATGTTTCTTCATTATTTCATGCTTTTAAAGATAAAAAATTAAGAATTTTGTTTTTGTGATTATTTTCATATTTTTTTATTTTTCACAACCTATGTATTCTCATCAATTCCATTCTCACTTTATTTTTACTATAAACATTTTAACCTATTATTTAATTTCAACTCTTTATAATTATTTATTTTCTGTACAATTTGATAGTAAATAATTTTTAAAAAAAAGGTTTATAATTTAAATTAATCTCAATCAAATTTGTTTTTTTATTTTTTGTAGAACTATTGATTTAGAGATATGCAGTTATTATATATCGATATTTTTAAGTAATTAATTCAATTTATAAATTATTAATATCTCAAATAAATAATTAATTGGATTTTGTTTTTATATTTGAATAAATTCATTATATAAAATATTAAATTTTTTACAAAATTATTATGCAAAAATAATCACTTAAAAATAATAAATTATTTCAAAAAAATCAAAGATTTTTCATTTAAAAGTTAAATCAAATTTAATTAAGAAGTATTTAAAAGATAAAAATAAATTTATGATGAAAGCTTTCTCATTATTTGTAAGTATTGTAACATTAACAATTAGTAGTTTTTATGTTTATTCATTTATAGAAAGTTTGAAATGTATTATACTCTTGCTCTTTATTTGATCCTAAATTTTCTTGACTTATTCTAAGTAATATTATTTAATGCTCTATTATTCCCCAATAATATTTTTTATATTATTTCAATATTTATATAATAATACATATATAATATTGAAAGGATTTTTTAATATTTTAAATTAAAAACTAATTAGTCAGAAAAATTTAATATTTACTTTTTATAAAATATAATTAGGATAAAATTTACAAAATTAATTATAATATTAAGTACTTAAACATTAAAATTTTATTGTCGCCTTAAATTTATAATATTTTAGATTTAATAATCATCTGGATAAGAGATAATCTCGAAACATTTTTTATGTAAACAATATATCCTCAATATAATGACTATCTAGAAGGTTCAGATTCATCATTTTACAAAAGAATATCAAAAAGAATTTCAATTTTTTATTTCTTTATTTCATTTATGACCATCTTAAAGTTTGTTCTCATCATCCAATTTCACTCATACTTTTTTACATTTCAAATTACTTTTAGTTATCTCTGTTTCCACGTGTGGGTATTTTAGATAATTTTTTGAGAGGGGTCATTAGGTATCAAGGTTCTAAGGTATTTGTTTTGGAGTGAACTTTTGAAGTCACTGAGGTTTCTCTGCTTAAAAAAATATACTTAAATAAAAATAAGATTGAAAGAGAGCAAAAACTTTTTCCCAATGCAAAGCCATAGTCGTCTCATTATCATGCAGTACTGGAATATAGGTTTTCTTTAAGTTCAAAAGTTACTTATAGATTGATTATTGAAAATTTTTAATTTAACATTTAAAACTCGGAGTATTGCTAGAAGTAAGGTGCGAAATTTTATAATAAAAACTAGGCAAGCGAACCATTCAAGTAAAATGATGTATTCCTGGGAGGTGTAATGTTTGACTTAATCAAATACTAGGATAAAAGAGTTAATTAACCTTCTCTTTTCGCAGATTCTCCTATATCATTTAGGCAATTCACATGTCATTTTGTTGTGACTTCATGCACACTAACAAGCAAATGATTTAAGTTGCTTTCAATGCTGAATTCCTTTGTTGATAATTTCTTTTTCCCAAAATTTATGGAATGTTAGTTAGCATTTGCTATCTATCATATGTATAATTGATCAGATTTTCGATTATAATTTACTATCGTTTATCAATCAATTAAAGTATTTATGATACACTCAACTGCTAGGTGTGAGTTATATGAAAATTTAACCCTTAATTTTCAAATCCTCTCTCATATTTCCAAATTTTTATTTGATTTTCATCACCTCTTGGGTTTTACTCAGTATTATATGAATTTAAGTTAATTAATGGAGTTTCTAAATTAATAAGACAAAACAGATCGATAAAGTAATAGAAAATTTTATATTTAAATTATTATCTTGATCAAATTAATTGTCACAAAAAATTAATTAAATTAAAAAAAATTAACAATTAATAAAAAGTTACAAAAGATTATAATTTCGATGTTATTAATGAGAATAATAATTTTAATGTAGAAGAAGAAATCAGAGATTAAAATAGTAAAGAAAAATATGATTTTATAAATCTTAAGTATAATTCAACTTGAGCCATTTATATAATTATTTACGTTAATATTAAAATTTATGATTTTAAACTATTTTAGATCTTTTGGCTAAATAAATTTAAATATTTATATAAATGAATTGAGTCGAATTGTCCATTTTTAATTATGTTCTTTTAATTCAAAATGCCATAACAACTATCTTAATATGTAAATGGCATCTTTTTCTTGCAAAAACCCCAAGTATTGCCGTTTCTAAACAGTCGCTCAAATTATTAGTGCATTTTACAAATGCACTAAAGATCAAGCCATATATGAAAGTATAAGCATGTGAAATATAATTACTTTCAGAGTTAAATATTACTTTAAAGCATTTATACCATCTTATAACTACTTTACTTTTAGTTTTATAATTATTCAATATAGAAAAGCATCTGTGACAGAAATAACGAAATAACTATTTTATATTTAGTGTTTGGATACAGTTAATGTTAGAATTATAATTTTAATTTCTAATTAAAGCAATTAACATTCTTAACTATTAATATTATAGTTTTGTTATCTTCTGTTTTAATAACTCTTACTTCAATAAATATAGGCTTACTTGATAAATTAACAGGCTAACTAATTTAATCTATAATAATAATTTAATGGCTTTTATTTGAAGATAAACAATTAACGAATTCAAATATAAATATAACTTTTGTATTGAATTTTAAACTTCAAACTTCCGACTTCTATCTTTTTTGCGTCATTTAAATTTGTGGTTTAAATTTATTTTTCAATTAACTACGGTAGTCTTTTGCAAAATATTAGAAAACACAAGCATTGTAAGATTATAATGATAAAAATGTAAATATCTGAGAATTTTTATGTTAAGATAAACTATTAGTATTTAAAGTATATAGTTATATTTTACTTAATAAATAAAAGTCTAACATATTTCATATTTTGTGAACTCTTAAAGTAATTTGTTAGATTTGTATTTGTGGATTATGAATCATTAATTTTAAATTAATTTATTGATAATTTTTAAGAGTAAAAAAAATCAGTTTACAATTCGTAAATTCTTAATCATCATTATCCAATTTTCTTTTAATTATCGAGCTAACTAATAATAAAATTAGTATTGAATTAAAATCTTGTAAAATTGTGAAAAATTAAGTCTAGCTGTATCCTTTGCCTCTAGTATGAATTTTTATTTTACCAAGGAATTCTATAATTATGTATAATTATAAATAAGTTATTGTAATTATCTCAGTGATTGCTCCTTCGATGCCAAATATAAGTAAAATTGGAAGTATGTTAATTAAGCTATTTTCTATTTAAAAACATTTTAGAGTATAATAAAACCAAATATAAATGCAATTATTATATTTAGAAGATATAAAATGGCTTTAAAATATTTTAAGCTAAATGATATAAAAATTAATTAACTTATAAGAGCAATATTTATATAAAAAACAATAATTATATAAAATAATAATATTTATGTATAATTATCCATAATTATATTTACTTGCCCATCACATTTTCGCTTATAAATTTAAATGCATTATTATTCATAGAATTATTGATAATATTATTTATTTATACTTTATTTTGTCTATTTTTTTATCTAGTTTCCAATTCAGCATATATCCATAATAATTCATCATACTTTGTAAGTAATGTGAATTAAAAGGTTCTGTATATTATAACTATTTTGTATTTTTGTTTGCCATTTCATGCCACCCATTGTATTGAATAACAAATGAAAAATTAAAATTGAGAATTATATAGGCCAACAAATTGGAAAATGGAGAACAGTAGATTCTTGATAAATCCTAGGAGATTGATAGCATTTTTATTCTTATCAGTAGACAAAGCAGCATGAAATACTGCAAAAGCTAGATAATACTGAGAATTAATAAGAAGGCAAGAATGGTGAAAGTAAAGGCCCATTGATCAATTAAGACACGAAGATTATGAAAATGAACAATTAAATAAAATATTATTTTGATTGGCGCTTAATTATAATGTTTGGACTAGATATTAAAACTATTGGTTCGATTAATTGCCCTTTTGAAAATAATTTATTCAAAGTGTAAATTTGATTTTAACCTAATTATTTTTAATTTCAGCTAATAACAATCATTTCTAATTTAATTGATCTTAATTTATCGATGAGTTTTATATGAAACCACGAGTAATATCGGAGGTTTGACAGTTATTCAAAAGTACCTATACCAAATCAGCTTCTGGAATATCAAGAGCAAGAAGAACAGGATAAGCAAGATCGAAATCAATTTAATGTATAGGAGTGTGGGCTCATGATAATTTTAATGGCAAAGCCGTATTAAATAAAGTTACTATGTAAACCAATCTTTCAGATATTCACGAAAAGTTTGGAAATTTGCTGAGATACTACTTTGCATTCAATTTATAAGCTGGCTAAATGGGGATGGATATTGAAAAATCAATTATCACCATTAGAAAGAAGATTTCGAAGAACTAACGGAGAAGACTGGCTTTTTGGCAACGCTTTGGAAAAGATAAAGGATTTGAGACAACTTACTAACTAATTCAAATGGGTACTGGACTAGATAGCTCTGTATAACGGAGTTAGTATAAAAAAAATTACCAAGATAAAAAGAACATGGAATTTGATCACATTGAATATTATAGATCAAAGGCAGTAGGTTTATCTTTACTAAAAGATTTAATGGGAAAGAATAAGTTTATTTTTGGTTTTCAAAACATTCAGGGGAGAGTCACATAAATTTATGATATGACCTGGAATTAAGCAAATCCAATAAATTTTAGGTCTTAATAAGAGTCTAACACCGGAACGCAGCATTATTTATTTTGTGCATTCTTTTGAATTAACTCATTTTGTACTTTCCTCTTAACTAATCATTATACTCAAAAATGCAGCATTCAAAAATAATATGTATTAATTTGATTTCTTGTTTATTTATAAACTCTAATTTGTATTCTTAGTTTAAAATAATTTCTAAAAGTGTAATATATTTGGGTCAATAAAAGAATATTTTGATAATTATCGAATATCTATTATCATCAATTGATTATGAGTTCTATTTTAATTTCTTAAAACTAACTTTTTTTATTTAATTGCACTAACATTTAAGGATTATACATTTAATTTAGAATCTTCAAAGTTTACATTTAATACAATTCTCTTTATTGTAACTCTTATAGATCTATATTTTGGGCGTCGGGAAAGAGGGATAAGAAACTCTAAATAATAAATTGTATAAATGTAAAAAACTATGTAAAGCAATCAAGAATTAGTATTTATTTATAACTTAAGGTTTTT
>ARYC01010996.1:0-10943 GCA_000711775.1 Oxytricha trifallax
GATTTAGACATGAGTTAATTAGACTTATTGAGTTAGTTTCAAGGGGAAATTGATATTTACCATAATTTGTCGGATTCTATGAGATTAAGGAAATCAGATAATTTCTGAT
The DNA here is from genome assembly GCA_000711775.1 of Oxytricha trifallax. Lineage (NCBI taxonomy): Eukaryota > Ciliophora > Spirotrichea > Sporadotrichida > Oxytrichidae > Oxytricha > Oxytricha trifallax. Next base: position 110 of record ARYC01010996.1, read on the forward strand.
TATCCAAGGGGAGTTGCTTGATAAGTTGCTCATAAGTTTCGCCGAGTTTTCTCAAGTTCACATTCATTTTTAAATTACTAAATTAATCTTAAAATTTAAATTCATCTCTCATTTGCATAATTATTGATTATAGGATAGAAATCTCAAGTTTATTGAGTTGAAATAGCTAATACTATAATAATTTATAGTATAAAAAATTGAGTTATTTAAATATAGTATTTCTACTAATATTTTTTAAATTATATTTTCAAAATTAAATATCAGAATTGCTATTAAAAGATCTATTTTGATTGTTTATTTAATTCAAATTAAATTCCCTTATATTCTAAATAACACTTAAATTTACAAATATATTTTTTATCAAATCAAAATTATAAAACAAACATTGAATTTTGAAACAAAAATGGGTTTAAGATTTACTTTCGGTCGGATCTGCTTGGGTCTCTTAATGATAGTATAGGGCATATTCTTTTATTAAAACGGGTTTAAGGAGTAATACAATCAGATGAAAGATCTAAGGGGATATTGCCTCAGAAATGATATACTTAATTCTTAAAATCTGGTTGGACAAGCTATTTGCTTGTTTGGCACTCAGAGTGATTAAGTCATCATTTTTAATTTTATAATGATATTTAACTGAATTTTAAGGTACAGTAGTTTTCAATTATATCGTAATGTTTGGGTTAGATATAATTTTTTATTTATTATCACTGGACTGATAAAACCCCAATGCTGTTATTTATAAGATTTGGGTGACGATTGAAATTAATTAAGATAGATTTAATTATTATAACTATTTGGTAGCTTTAGTAATTTATTAGAGGTCCTGTAGTAGTAGTAGTAGTAGTAGTAGAGGCTATTCTACTAAAGCTATCAAAATGACGAATGTGATATTTAATTATTAAAAACTGCTACCCCTCTATAATATTACTTAAGAATCCTTAAGAAAGTCACTAATCCAACATATGAACCTACTGCTCCTTAATTCTAACGCCCCGCTCAGCCAGCAAGACGACCCATAGTTGCTGGAGGACCCATCAGAGGATCTACTGCTCGATAATCTTGAGTTTGACGATCCACTACTAACAAGGACATCTTTCCAACAGTGTTTGGGTATTCTCCTGAGCAACATTCAGAAGGCGAACAGAAGCCGGGGGCCACTCTGACGAGTGGTTAGCAGTATTCTTGGCTTGCGCTCCACGCTCTCTTATTCGACATTAGTGGACGAGGCTTTGGATAGCGTTTGTAGTATTTAGGAAGGAAGATGGCGGCCGCCATATTGGATGTTCTCATGATGATTCGGCACACCACCAAACCATGGGTGACTTCTTGGATCCCACCACGGATGTCTCTGTACCTCTATCAAGGTAAGATTCGAGCCTTAATTGTTCACACCATATGTAGGGAAGGAGCACAACGTAACCTATTACCTAATATAACTGATCAGATGGCGAGTCCCAGCAATTATCTCAAGAACGCCTGCTGTCCAGATAACTTTGGCTCAGAGCCGCCAAGCCAGTTGGCATCCCGAATACTCATTTTCGTCAAAGGCACAAGACACCATTGCAAAAGCACGAAGCTCTAGTGCATTCTGCCTAGAGAAATTTATACTACTCTAGTGCCAAAGTGTATCAGCATAAACCCTTCTAAATCAGGATTCTTGGCACCCTAGTCTATGACAGTCAAACTTGCTTGTATGGAGGCAGCACTCTACAAGGTCTTAAAGCAATACGGATATAGCATTCTTTTCTCTGCAAGCTGTCAACTTATGAGGATTCTGAGGGTCGAGTGGTTTTGAATATTCAAACTACCTGGCGTCATCAGCAAAAGTATACCCTTAATAATCTTTGTCTGGTAAACAGCTGCCTGCTCAGTTATTTGTAACTCTCTTGCTCAGGCTGCGCTCTCTCGATCGAAGTAAGCTAAGACTATGGTGGCTTACTAAAAATCGTCGAATTCGCCTGCGACAAGCTCTCTGTAAAATTCAACGATTTTAAAAATTCCATGTGAAGTTCTCCTGAGCTTGACATTCTGATTGCCTCCCACTAACTAAGATCCAATCAAGAATAATGAAACTGTAGACAATATCATGAACCGAGATGCTGATAGGGACAAGAGACCTCCTGTCAATAACCAAGGAAAGTCAAAGAAGAGAAAACATCCTAAAGGGATTCACTAAGGACCTGGCCATGCTCATGCAGAGCGCCCCCCACCTCCCCATTAAGTTCCTGCCAGAGATTCAAGGCCGCCATCTCCCAGGACACCGTGGATGTGTTGATGAAGGAAGCATCGAAATTCAGACCAAAGGATGGAGAATGCGCAGAGATCAAGGACCTGGACCGGGAGGGGCAGGAGCAGCTCAAGATGTTGAGAGAGAGATTAGACAATTTGTGAAGTGAGTTATATGATATTAAGTTTCAAGTTATTTCATTTTGATTAATTTCTATCGTCTACAAAAAATTGAAAATAACAGCATTGGGGTTTTATATGCATAAGTCATCTTAATGATAGTTTCAGGCTCGTTAATAATTGCAAATCTAAAGCAAGGAGGTTTACTTATGAGTATGGCAATGTTTTTATTAGTAATAACAAGAGACAACCCACTTCTTGGATCTAGTGACACTGCATGGAGGAGTAATTTCTAGAATATGCTACGAGATATCGCTGTTGCAGGCATGGGATTACTCGTATTCATGAGGAGAGAAGTAATTAGACATAGAAAACCACCTGCAAGATATGAATGAAAATAAAATAAATTAAGTATACTGGGACAAGTATTAACTTTTCCAATGTATAAGATTATTAAGAGTGTATTAGCAGCAGATATGTACTAATAATTTGATTATTAAAAAATGCATGAGTTTTATGTCTTAAATAACTTTAATTTATCTTAAATATATAATCGCTTTGTATTTCAAAAAATTGCACAATTGCATCCTCCTCTGCCAAGATCATTTAGAGTGTCCTCATGAATTTTGGACCAAGAAAGGATAGCAACTGCTTTTTAATCATGCTCACTGCAGTTATAAGTGGAAGTAGTGAATCTTGTTTGTTCTGTACCTTGTCTCTCCATTATATCTAGGGCTTAATCGTTGACTTCTTCCCATCCATCAGCGCGCACTTCTCTCAAACTGTAAAGATCTCCCTGGATATCAGCTGGCTTTTCTAATGGTTTAGTTGTGATACCCTTGTGATATACGACAACGTGATAATGTTACTTTGGACAGGGGTGATCATCTTCAAAAACTGACAGACTCACTAGGTTATGTGGGGCTACATAGGTATTGCAATATTACAATGATTCACCCAACAATCCCTGCAAGTCGCCAAAGTTTGTGAAATGTTTGCATGTGTATTAGTTTGGAGTCAAGCTTGGAATGTACCACAAGATCTGGATATTTATTTGACCTATATTTCTGGCAGTGTGAGTGAGAGAAAGGACCTCTACGTTTTGTCCTAATACTGTTCTTTAAATTTCTGCATATTGATCTTTCCAATCCACTACATTCTTTAGCAATTCGAATTGAATTTATGCCAAAGATGCCATTGATGGCTCTTACTCTGTGCGATAAGTCAAAACTAACACTGCATCAGCATCATAAGTTGATATGTATTTTTTTTACATTAACTTAATGGCTAAAATCAGAGTATGAATGAAGAATTTTAATTGATGTTTCACTTGCTGAAATAGAGATAATTTGTTCTTTCTTTAAATCAACTAATTTTATCCAGTTTATTAAGTCTTCGCAAGCAAGTGTAAAATTAGATGCCACAGAAATGTGAGAATCAATTGACCCTAACGTTCTTGTCTATCCAGCAGTGTCCATTAGTAATATATTATTTAAATTATATTTAAAGGTTTTAATATAACAACTTATTTATCAAATATTATTCACTTTTTTACAATTCACATTATTTTAAAGGAAATCAATATTAACGAGTTTTAGTACTTAATCAATCAAATAATGAGTTCAAATATTTTGCTGCGCTATTATTATTAGTATTATTTAATTCTAAATATTTCAATTTATTCTCACTAGAAGTTGCTAGGACTTAAATCCCTAGCGAGTCTAGACCTGCTCTTCAAATCACTTGCTTTAAACTCTTAAGCCTTTAAGTACTCGTTTCCGCTCACTTGAATTTTTTCTTTGATAATCTTTAAGACTTTGACCTTCTTTAGTTCTTCATTTTGCAATAGATCGTCGTCAGAGTCGTCCAGATTACTACCTATAGTTCCTGCTTGCTTTTGAGACTAGTCATCGTCTAAATTTGATGTTGATGCTTAGTTTAAATATTTAATAAAATTAAACAGCAAATAAAGGGGGATGGATATCGATAAAACGAATTATAAATTATAGTTTCTGTTATCTGTTGCTCGAACCAGAGAATTGTTCTTCTAAATGGATCTTATTTTTTCAAGCCAAGGTTTCAATCGATTAATTTAAAGCTGCTAGCGTACAAGTCCACCATCGCGTATTGACTCTGATGGTAAATTGAGTTATGTGGCATTTAGGATTGCATCATTCTAAACAATGTTAAATTTATATTTCTAATCTTACTCTAAGTCGTGTGTTTGTCTTTATATTCAATATACTCTAAGCTATTTTTTCAACATCGATAGGAGTAACACGCTCCCTAATTACTTTCATGTCTTCAGATTCCACAATTGACAGAAAAGTTTCTTTGTTCAAGTAAAGTATATTAGTTTCTTCTAGGGCTCTCATCGTCATTTATCTAGGTGTGTCTAGTAGTAATTCATCATGCCCAAAGATTTAAGCTTTGGAGATTTCATGCACTTTATAACGAATTCTTTTAGTCTTTTTCACGATTTCCCAAGTTTTAATTCCCTAAAGAGAAAATTTAAGATTATGACAAAAGGTTACAATAGGATATCTGTTATATTCATCTATATCAATTATAGTTTCTGCAAGGACAGAGCCTTTACGGATTATGAAAAATGTAGAAGATTCGTCCCCTTGTTTATAAATATAGTCTCCTGGTTTATAAGCTCTTTCAGTGAGGAATTTATTAAAGTTCTAAAGTTTAATTAAAGACCAACCCTTAAGCACATCAACCATTTTAAGAAACTCTAAAGCTTAGAACTTTTACATTAGTACAACATCCTGCAAAAATTATATGAATACTTAAATTAATTACCAAAACAATTGACTTGAAGTACAGCTTTTTTAATCGAAGCAATTTGCAATCTGTAAGAGCCTTAATACTTGCTCCTCTTTTATTGTCATTTTCTAAAGCTTTTTCACCAAAGACTTGATTAGGTATACATTCAGCGAATTATATAGTGCAATCCACATCTGCAAAGATTCCAACTTTCCCTAAGTAAATAATATACATGCAAGTAGCTTCATCTCCTTTCGTCATTACTATAGAAAGTTAAATTAATCTAATGGTAATTTCAATGAAATATCTAAATTTAATTTTTGAAGGAGACTTACTAACTTCTCCTGCCTTAAAGTCAACAGGCTCAAGTTTATCACTAAGCAATTACAATAAAGGCAACTACACATCTGCTAAGAATGGAACTCCATTTCTTAAGAATTAAACTAACCGATCCTTATCATACTTTTCTCTTTCTTCAATTGGCTTAGAAAATATTGCAGTCATATTTTCTACTTATACAACTATGCTTTTCTTTGTTTTTGACTTTTTAGTTTACGCAGCTAATAATTACTGTTTTCGTTTTTAGTCTTGTTAATAATCTTCATTTTCAGATTATGATTCTTCGCTTAAATCTCTTGAAGATCTTGTGTTATTAGTCATATTGCCATCTTATAGAGTCTTACTTTGTTACAAAGTTTTAATTCTGTTTACAAGATTTCCATCTGCAACATGCATTGAAAAATTGCTCTATCTTTACTGCATAAAATTGTGACTTGATAATGGATTTAGCATTGACTATTGCCTATTTTTAGGTTTACTGGCATCTCTAGCTTCTATAGATTACATTATTTACCTATGAATTTTGATCTTTTCTCTTGGATCAACTAATTAATTTGCTCCACTAGTCCTAGACCTACTATTGCTACCATGAAGTTCTGAGCCTCTCATCGCCTTTTATACTGTGCTATAAAAATCAGTAGGCTCTTAAATTTAAACAGATCCCCTATAATTATTTCTTTTAAAAGTGCTCTCGAAGTACTCTTTAGTTGAATCACCAGTACCTATATTATTTCTATTTGCTGGAGAGCCTTGCCCTGTAGTATTTAAAATTGACATCTTAGGCATTTTTGTTCTAATTTTACTTTAAAACAATTCTATATCACCGTTTACATCATTAGCGATCAAGATTCTTGCATTTGACTTCTTTTCACTGCTTTCGAATTATTCATCTTGAAATACTATGTTCTTAGTACTTTTCTTTTTTTAAGCTGAACTTGGCAAAATTTATACACTTTTCATTTGAGCTCTGTGGGAATCTAATGCTGTCTATATCATATGAGAATCGTACTGCTTCAAAGATTTATTAGAGAGTTAAATTTAAATATAAATTTATTTTGCTTATAACTGATTCTATGTAAGATTTGCTTACATTATTTGATAATTTTTATCACTTATTTTTAAAAAAATCTTTTTATATAATAAAATAAGTAACTAAAACCCCAATTTATTATTTTGGAGATTATTGCTTTTCTTTATGGATAACGGTGGCATCTTATTGGAACTATTTTTTATTTGTTAATTAATTGGTGGAAAGTTATCTAGTGCTTTATTCAATCCACTTTGAAATTATTTTTGCAAAAGATCAGTAGTAGATTTTATTGATGTTTTTTGTGTTTAATTCAAGTTATTTGGTAGGTTTGAGTGTTATATCGTATTAAAATTTACCGAATTTCTTTATCTGTTTCCAGGTTAATCTATGGTTTGAAATTTAAAATTTGTAAAAAAAATATATTTAAATGTATTAATAATTATAAAAGATTTCAAATTTACATAGTAATATAAATTGCATGTTTTCGCTAAGACCTTGATATAGATTAGATCTTGAATTTAATTAGGTGCTTGAAAGTTTCATTTTATTAAGTTTTAATTAAATAAATTAATGTTTAATATTTGAAAGTAAATTTAAGTAAAATGGATGAAATTTATACTATAAATTTATATTTAATCAAAAATATTACTTTTCTTTATAAATAACAATTTACTATAGAATATGATATAAATATATGGTAAATACAATATTATACAAAGTTAAGGATAAACAATTTGATTGCTAATTATAATCACTAATTATTTAGATTTTGCTGAATTTAATAATCCTTCGTTACTTTGAACCTTTCAAATTACATTAAATTTAATTTATACATGATATAAGATTTTTTGCAATAATTTATTTAAATCAAATGCCTGGGATGCTGAACTTGGAGGAGAATGCTTTGACTTCATCTCCAAGAGCTCTAATCTCCTCATCGGTCTCAAGTGCTGGCAAGAAGTCCTTGAGTTATTTGCCTACTTAACCTTGAATCTTCTTAGCAATGGCAACTGCTCTAAGTAAGAAATCAGCAATGACTTCCATGTGCTCCTCAGTGTAGCCTCTTGTGGTGACTGCTGGGGTACCGAGTCTTACTCCACCTGGGTTAATAGCGCTCTTATCTCCAACGATGGAGTTCTTGTTAGTAGTAATGTGAACTTTATCAAGAACCTTGTCTACCTTAGAACCAGTCAAGTCATGTGGTCTTACGTCCCACATAATCAAGTGGTTATCAGTGCCTCCAGTAATGAATCTAATAAGCAAATATAATTCATAGATCTAAGTGATTGAATATATATTATGAAGACCTCTCCTTTAGCTTTAAGAGCCTCACAAAGAGCTTGGGCATTTTTAATGACTTTTCTAGAGTATTCATGGAAAGCTTCAGTGTTGACTTCTTTGAGTTAAACAGCAATAGCTGCAATTAATAATAATAATTTTAGGGTTATATATTTAAAATTTTTAATTAAAGGAATATTGCTATTGTGTGGACCTCCTTGAAGAGCTGGGAAGACAGCAAAGTTAATTTTCTCCTCATATTCTTTTCTATAGAAAATAAGAGCAGCTCTTGGACCTCTCAAACTCTTGTGAGTTGTGGTTGTAACAATATCTGAGTATTAGAATGGTGAAGTTAAGCATTTTGATGCAATTAATCCACTAGTATGGGCGATATCAGCCATCAAATATGCTCCAACTTTCTTGGCAATGCTGCTAAATCTCTCATAATCCATATCTCTTGGGTATCCTGAGGCACCACATACAATCATTTGTGGTCTGAACTCCTCGGCAATTGCTTCAAGGCCATCATAATCGATCAAACCAGTCTCTTCATTAACGAAATAGGGCTTTGAACTGAAATACTTTGATGAAGCTGAGATGCTCTTGCCGTCTGTCATGTGGCCGTGAGTCAAGTGACCACCATGTGAAAGACTAAGTCCCATAAGTCTGTCACCTGGGTTGAGGAGGGCAGTGTAGACTGCGAAGTTGGCGGGAGATCCAGAAAGAGCCTGAACATTCACTCCCCAGACTGCTGGGTCGAGTCCGAAAGCTTCAAGAGCTCTCTTTTGGCATAGTGATTCAATTTAGTCAATGAACTCATTACCACCATAGTATCTCTTGCCTGGATATCCCTCAGAGTATTTGTTTGTCAAGCATGAGCCAAGAGCCTCCATCACTGCCTTTGATGTGAAATTCTCTGATGCAATCAATTCAATACCATGGAATTATTATAATAATTTCATTACAAGCTTTACTGAAATTTATACTGGTGCTTAAGAGAGCTATGTATGTGTATGAGACAGTTTCACAACTTGAGTTTTGATACACCCATTCAATATATTCAATATTATAAAACCCATATAACTAGAAAAATAACTTCAGCACTTGGCTGTTCACCAATTGTCTTGAGTGTTAGACTAATGCTGTTTTAGTTAGTATAGTTGTACTTTCACATACCATGGAATTATCTCTAAAAATTTAAATAATAATTATAATTTTCACATTAAAATTAATCCTAACCGAATAAAAAATTAAAAATATACTCTGCTTCTCATGTTCAATAAGTTGAGCGATTTCTGGATCAGTCTCTGCAAGTGAGAGATCGGACATAGGTAGTTTTTGTGTAGATTCAACCATTTTGATTCTATAAGGAAAGCATATCAACAAAAGAGTTAACTAAATAAGGTTAAGTGCCAATGAGTATTTGACATATTTAATTAGAGCTGTGATTGTACTCAAATCTCAAGCCTGACGTAAGATCTTACCTTGTATCTTAAATTTTAGAAATAATATTAATTACATCATTCATTCAAAACCACAAAACCCCTTAATGAGGTTTATAAGTGCTATGATTTGTAGGGAATTTGTTAAGGGCTGGGAATATTAATAGGTCTTAATGGGAAATTTATAGTAAATGTATTTAATTTAATCACTCAAAATGAACTTAGGATCATGTGGAAGAGGTCTGAAGTTTATCTTACTCAACCACAACTCTATCTACTCTAATGATATATCTGATCTAGAGTTTAGTTTAAAGATTATTGACTCTGCCATTTGTTTCATGATTGAGATACTCTGGTTTTGTCAATAAATTACTTGATTCTTTACTTAGCATCCTTCTCACACATTGTAGAATAGTAATCATTACGAGGCATATCGCACTCTATTATTATTGCTGCTAAAGCCCACACATCCCACTAAAAGTCTCCATCTCTCCAGTCTTCTCTTTCAGGATAATAGCCTGGAGTTCCCATAACACTTCCTAGCCTTGATAATTCTACCATTAAAGCTCTATTGAAGTCAATAATTGTCACTCTTACAGGTGAGAAATTTATAAAAATATTCTCAGGCTTCAAATCTCTATGAACAAAGCCTAAATTATGTAGCTCTTTTATACCTTGTAAGATTTAAGTTGCTATAAAAGCAAGCAACTTATGATTCCTTTGATCAGTAATAAAATCGCTGAGGGGCATTTCATAGAGTGAGAGTCTAAAAGCAACAAGATCCTTGGCAAGGAGAACAGCATCTAGCTTGATTAAGTAACTACACTCCTTAAACTTTGCTTGAGTGAGTACTTGATACTCATTTGTAAACTCCATCTAATATTTATCATCACTTAAAAGATAGTTGAAGGGATACACCTTGTATACGTTTTGATGATCATTGATAACTTTCTTATCAAAGGAGTCCTCTAGAATAAGATAACTTTAAAGAGAAGTTTCTAAATCTATCTACGCAAGAACTGGTATTTTCTTGTATTGAATTTTGATCATGATTTTTGTGATTTCAGAGGTTAGTTGGTTACGCGCCTTCTTTACGTACTATAAATCACTAGCTTATTCAGGCACTACCGCTTTAGAATATTCCCTCGATTTTCTTTTCTTCAGAAGCTTCAACTCAACTTGATGCTTTTCAATTTCTATGTCTTTTTTGTGAGCTTTTAAAAGATGTTTCTTCAAGTCTCTTGTATGAGAGTACTACTTATGGCACTCAAAGCAATCATACTTCCATTCGTTTTGTCGTGCTTTTAGTATACAGTAGGCTTGGCTTCTCTATGCTCCTTCATATGTCTCTACCAGCTTGATTTATGAGCAAAATCTCTCTCACACAGCTCACAAAAGTATACTTCTATTTCTTCAGTTTGTATAGGAATTCATTAATACCTTTCTCCTCCTCTCTGTCTCCTACACACTTATTTGCCATTTATTTTCTATTATTAATTTATAATTTAATAACAGAGACCTCAAGTGATAGCTCTGGTAGTTCTTTAAGAGAGTTTATCTCACAGATATCACACTTTTTATTGCTGCCAAAGGTTAGTCTCATTTAGTTTGATGGAAGTGCTGT
>ARYC01010999.1:0-17846 GCA_000711775.1 Oxytricha trifallax
CGATTTATAAAACGAATATTAAAAATAATTAAGTATTCATATATTAAAATCTGTTAGAAAATCATTATAAAATTCAATTTCTTAACAAATACAACTTTATTTTTTTACATTAAGTATTTCAATAAAATCTTTTTTTTTCTTTATTTTTTGGTTTATTTTTTTTTAAATCTCTTTTTAATCGTATTCTAGGGTGAATGAATTATATGGGATGGTGGTCATTTAGTTTTGTAAATGTCTTCTTCTTAGAGAATGTTTCGTAATTTTAGAACTCTGAACAAAAGTCAAAATAAAATTCCAGATTTATGAGTGGGTCTTTTCCGATTCCAGGATTGTGGGGGGGTATCCTTTTTATTAATATAAATTATAAAATTAATGCTTAACAAATTATTTTTATTTATTTAAATTTTTCTTTAATTTAATAATTCTTCTTTGTCAAGGTATAAATGATATTTAAATGCTACATTATAAATTATTTTATCATAATTTATCATTAGTATTATGAGAAATTTATATAATTATTACATATTTATATTTTTGGTTTAGTATATCCCTAAGTATATAGACCCCCCAATATTTTACTATATAAATGATAAATAATATAAATTTAGAACATTTTATATATATAATTTGCCTGATATTTAATAATTTATTTATTTCTAAATATTTTATTATAAATATGATATCATATTAATAAATCTATTTACTTTTTTTAAGGACTATTATTTGCCCTAATTTAAAAATAATTTTCCATAATATTTTTATTTATTTTCAAATTTTAAACAGCCAATAATTGAACTACATTTAGCCTCCCCTATGATATTATTTATATTTATATATTAATTTATTTTTATTCCTAATACGTATATAATAATTCTTACAAAAATATATTATTAATAAATAGAGAACCTCTACCTTCTTAAGTAGTGCAATAGTGTGGTTGATATATTAGTGATTGTCAGGCCAGAAAGTGATTGAGCAGGGGTTGAACTTGTGAATAGCCGCCCTTACTCACTAACCACTTCGCAGGACTCAACAGTCTTGGTGGTCCTATTCAATAACTATCCAATTTAACAATTCATATACTTCATAATTATAATATATAAATATCTAATTAATAATTATGTGATATGGCATTGAAACAACTTGACTAGTTGAATTGGATGAATGGATTAATCTGCTTAACTTGTCATGTTGCTTGTCTATAGTGAAAGGATTGTCTCTGATTTTGACATTTCCTCCTTTTATCTCTTTGTCATACCTACTTATTCAATAATAACATATTATAATAATTACAAATGAATGGAAGTAGTAAATTGTATTTGGAGAATGAGCGAGAAATCAAGACAGAGGAGTGCAGTAAGTCTGAAAAGGCAGGCTAACCAGGGATATCTGACCAAAACCATAAATCATCTTCTTATCACTTCTACACCAATCTAGTAGTCAATGGAATTAGTATAATAAATATTTATTAATTGAAGTGAATAGAAGTGAATAGAAGTGAATAGAAGGATGAATGAGTTTGTTTGGTTGAAGTGAAAGTGGCAAGAGCAGTGGAGGAAACTGATGAAATGAGGATGATGCCAGGGAAGTCAAACACAAACAGACCACACTCTCCACTCATCACCACACTCATTTCATTTAAATAATATGTGTGATGTGATTGAATGAATAGCAGATGGATAGCAGGTGGTGATAGTGGAAGAGGACTGCATTCTGGATAGATGCATACACACTCACCTGTTACCATCCCAGTCAGTCACCACACTCCACTCAGTCACTCATCCTCTATTCATTTAAATAATTATAATATATAATGTGATAAATTGGAATGAGTGGGTGAGTGCATGGGGTGTGTGTGGATGAATGAGTGAGTTGGTTGTTCACAGCTGCGCCTTCCACACTCCAGTCAGCTACTCACTCATCCTCACATCCAAATTCACACTCTCACAGCCAGCATACATGCAACTGTTACATATTATTTTTATATTGAATAGAGCAAGAGAGTGATGACTGTGATTGAGGAGTGACTGCTTGAGTGATATGCGCATGTTCCTGTATGCAAGTGAGAGTCAGTGAGTCAGTGCGGACTACCTCCCTAAACACAGACCACTCACTCTCACTGCACTATGTCCTGCTTATTCAATACTCAACTATTGTCCATAATAATTATTAGTTATTATATAATTATAATGTAGATTGAATGAAATGTGAGAAGTGTGAATAGACAGAGACAGCGATGTGGGCAGCAGTAGTAATGACGATAGGCTGCTTTCATTTCATTTGGCAGCTGCTATTGGAGGAATCATATCAGATTGTCACTCTCCAGTTCAACCTTATATCTATTTATCATTATTATTTATAAATATTATAACTGGTTAATATATATAATTAGTTTTGATTGTCTTTGCATATTATTAAGTTCTCTTTCGGCTTTAACACCATTTTACCTAATAATGCTATAATCCTAGGTTCTAAATATGATAATTTATAATAATGTAATCAAGATTAGTTAATTTTAATAGTTTGGAATGAATTATTATAATATATATTATATTTACTGATATATTATGGTGATTTTAGCAAATAAATTTTATATTTTTGAATAAAGTGAGGCAGGCTGATGGCAGGTAAGTGGCCAGGGATGCAGCTAAACACAAATTTATTGGGAAACTTGAGGAGTGATACTAAACTGAATTCTGAATCGAGATAGTTAATTAACAGTATCAAAATAATTAAGAAAATTATCAGTAAGAATTCAAAGAATTGCTAATATGTGAATGATATTTATATTTTTGGGTTAGATTGCATATAGGTAATTTACCATTAAATAATAGTTATGAATGGTTTAGTTTATAGTAAGTCAAGTTATGAGAGATTAATATTTATCAGAAAATAAAATGCTGATGGCTTTTATTTCTAACTTCCCCTTTGGAAGCATCAGGTGTGGACACCACTAAACTCAACTGTCGTCCAAACTCAAGTCCTATCTTCCATATAGCCAATCATGATTTTAGTGTGTGATCATAAATTAACTGCCCTTTGACGTCATATCTGCTTTGGACTAGTATCCCGTATTTTTTCCCAGGTCAAGAAAAAACAGAATATTGGGATAGTACGTGATTTTTACCAGGTAAAAATATCTACCAACCCTAAATTTCGAATCCCCTATCCTTTCAAAATTTATCAATCTACCAAATGTTTGGAGAGTAGATCTGATTTCAGAAATTACTATCATTTACTTTGAAAATACACTTATTAATCAAACTTAGACCATTTAAAGAAAGAGTAAATGAGTAAATTCAAATAAAATTTAACATATATCACTGAATTACAAAAATGGAACCATCAATCATTGTTATGTAAAGACAAACCTGTATAAGTTGAAATGGATATTTGTGGTGTAAAATAAACTATAATAACTCCAAAAAATCAACTCTTATAATCCGCTTTCGACCGAAAAATAAAAAGGTCTCTTATTATCACAATTAAACTGATAGGTTAGGATGTCCAGCTGCTTATATAAATGTAGTCCCGTCCTCTAGTCTAGCTGTGGTAGCTTCAGAAATTAACACTAAAAAGTGAGGAATATACGTATAGTTAACATGTACTGACTCTCGACTTCTAAATTCGAAAGATAAGCAACATGATCATCATCCTCACTATTTATCATTAAACTGAACTCTCATTTAAGTAGCGTTCATGAAACATTATAATAAAGTAGTTATTGGAGTTTGAATAAACTATAGTTTAATGGATTTTTATCCACAAAAATCACGAAAATTTCTCATTGCTCAATTTTGCAATCATTCCCAATAGATTTGCTTGAATCAAGGCCCTTCTCTCGGATCCTCAAGTGGAAATTCAAAGCATTATCATAAAAACTGCAACAACTTTTTTAAATGCATATCTCCCAAATCTCCCAAAATACTATGAAGAATGTGAAGAATGTAAAGTTGAACCCATTCGGGTATTCGATTTGGCTCTTCTCTAATTTCAAATTTATCCTTCTATATGTTAGTCTTTGTGCTGTTAATACTATTTTAGATAGGTATAGATATGATTAACATTCTGCCAATCAGTAAACTTTCTAGTTTGTGTTTAATGATTAAAATCATAAAGTTTAGCATATCACTGTTTAATACTAAAATCTAACCATCAATCTTAATCGTGATGTAGACGTATATGAGTAAGTTGAAGTGTCAAACCGTGATTTGGCAGACTTGAAGTAGAAAGTTCCAAAAAAAACTACTTCCGCTATTACCTAGTCTGCTCTTAAAATCAAAATGTTACCAGTATAATCTAAACAACAGAGCTCGTAGAATTCAAGCAGATGACAGGGAGTAGAGAATAACGCCACCCGTCCCACCGCTGTTATGTAACGTAATCCCTGTCCTTTCGCTGTGGTAGCTTAGCACCCTAACCTTATCTGGGAGAAAAATCCTTATCGTTGGTTTCAATGGTTTTCGTCTTCTCACTTTTAAAGGTAGAGCGTACCTTCAATTTTCACCCCATTAACTAGGAAGCTGAACTCAAGCAGGAAACTCATCTATGCAGGGTAATCGTTGTGTCCAAACCCTCGACGAGTGTAATAGCTGACAGATTGAACCCCGCCGACTGGCCCCTCATGCGTTGAGCCCAGGTAACCCCCTACTTGCCCTCAGTAGGCCTTAGTATAATAGAGAGTTCTTAGAAAGTCCTAAGGGAGATTGGTGCCTCTCCTCTCAAATAACTTTCTAATACAATATTGCAGAATACATTTGATTTGGGAAAATTATTATAAAATAAATAAATATAATCTAAATTAGTGGCAGTTAACTTTCTGGAAACCTAGACAATATAGAACTTGTTCGATAGAGAATTCAAAATCAACTAAACGTTACAACTGGCGGTACCCCTCTATCGCATTCATGAAGCGAGATAAATTGACTTTAATTTTGGGTCAATTGTTTAGTTGAATTTAATGCCAAAATTAAAATCAAGTTATCTCACTTAAGGAATGCGATAGAGGGGTACCGCCAATAGCAAACTCCAACTGATTAGAATTCCCTATCGAACAAGTACCATATTGTCTAGGTTTCCAGAAAGTTAACTGCCAAGAATATAAAATATAATTAATTAATTTATAATAATTTTCCCAAATCAAATGTATTCCTACAAATATAACTTTCTAATTTAATATTAAATTTTGATTTTTCTTTTGTATCATATTTTACCATTACCATTTTGGTAGGGATTTTTGCTAATTTTTTAAATAAATAACATAAGAATATTTTTATACAATTTTTTTTATATATTTAGTTTAATATCAACGCTTTAATGACTTATTAATTCAAATTCTATAGTAATATAAATGAATTATATGTGAATCATTGATTGTATATATGTTGATTTTGACATATCTAATTTACAAAACTCATCAATCATTAAGTTTCATTATCCTTTATATGAAATGAATTGGCCTTTGATTTGAAGCAATATTCAAGCATAACTTCTGGAATAGATTTAGTTTTCCTAGCCTAATTCCTAACTTTTTAATGAAATAACAAAAGTTGCCTTTACGAAGTCTAATTTTACTGCGAGGATTCCCACCTAAAATTCATAGGGCACTCTGGACTGATTTATCTTTTTAGTAAAGTTAAATGATCCATAATCTAAGCTTTGAATCACAATTTAGTAGTAAACTAGTTATTAAATTTAAGGAGAGGGAACATATTAATTTAAAGAGTATTTCTGGATTCCATAACGAATTAAACATACAAAGAATCTAAAATTCCTAAATGGCCCGGTTTGTTTCATAAATTTTTTTTGAAATTAACTCTATCCAATTCCATAGGCACACATGTTTGATACGAAAATTACTTCGCTTCTTACTTAGTATCACTATTTAAACAACCTATGGTTTGACCATCATTTTATCTTATGAAAATATGATGTAATAAACCTTATATTTAAAATTAGGATAAAAATTGGGTCTCTTTTCAATATTAGGTGAAAACCAAAACCAAAAAGAACGGCTGTTTGTGAACTTATAACCTACCTGGCCTTGATTTAATATAATTTTGGAGAAATATAATCTTCAAGACATTCCAATAGAATTTTGTTCAATTTAATTTTAGAGGAAGGCTCCTCTTTTGGTTGAAGAACATAATAGAAATGCTGATTTTAAAGGATTTTATAGTAAATTCAAGATCAGCTGTTAAATAAGGCTTAAAATATTTCATATAACAATGATTTCTTAGAAAATTTTGCTAGCATTCAAAAAATTGATTTCAAGAAATACTATTCATAAAGATTAACAAGTAGTTTCTAATACCTAAGAATTCAAAAGCCAATATAGAGTAGGACAAGGTATATACCAGACTTAATTAAATCGGTAATACATCGCTAAAGTCTTTCAATAAAACTTCCCAATCATTGCAAAATTCAATTTTATAAAATAGCATAGTTCTTTACTTCTAATTTCTCATTACATCGATGAAAGAAACAGTGGCATATTGTATTTAATGAGAAAAGCTCTTATAAAACTCTTTTAAACCAAATTTTTTGTTAAGGTAATAGCCTAGTCATTGAGTAATAGCTAAACCTCACTCGGCTTATTGGTCAAGACTTATTCACATTACCGAAACATAATGGATCCATTAATTCGTGAATCTTGGATTGCCTTTTTATTTTGATATCATAGAAGGAAATTTAGGGATAAGTCTGACTAGTTTTAAACAAAATAAACAATAGAGATATTTCACCACATCATAGGATTTAAAATACAAGAGTTTATGCGACAAGAATTTGAAAAAAGTTTACTTGTTTTCGAACTTTTGGATTGGTAACTCGTCGCTAAAGCTTCTTCAATAAAATGAATACAGAATTGGGCAGCTTTTAAACAAGTAAATTAATAATATTGTAGGAATACATTTGATTTGGGAAAATAAATAATAATTAATAAATTAAATCTCAAAATAGTGGCAGTTAACTTTCTGGAAACCTAGAAAATATGGTACTTGTTCAATAGAGAATTCAAAATCAGCTGGACTTTACTATTGGCGGTACCCCTCTATCGCATCCCTGAACCGAGATAGCTCGACTTTAATTTAAGCATTAAAAACAACTAAACAAATCACCAAAAATTAAATCAAGTTATCTCGCTCCAGGAATGCGATAGAGGGATACCGCCAAAAGTAAAGTCCAGCTGATTTTGAATTCTCTATCAAACAAGTACCATATTGCCTAAGTTTCCAGAAAGTTAACTGCCACAAATTTTAAATATTTATTTATTAATCATTAATTATTTTCCCAAATCAAATGTATTCCTACAATAATAATAATCATAGGATCACATTGAGATCTCTGGGTACCCCCGATCTTTAATTTATAGTAATATGTTAAGGGTCAAGCCCTTTTTAGTTATACGTGAGTAGTTAATATGGACATTAACCTTTTTTATTTAAAATTTAATACTTCTCTTTCATTCTTGTCAACCCATCTTTTCTTCTTTCTGTGTCTTTTTCTTGTTCTTCTATTTGAGATCTTGTGGATTGAGCAATGATACTGACAAACTGGATTTACACTTTACTGAAGTGTGTTGGTGAGAAGAGCTCTATCTTGTATATTTTTCAAATGCAACTCAGCTTAGAACAAATGAGTGAGTTAGTTAAGCAGCTAGATTTCACATTGTTCTAAATGAGGATCTTGGTTAATCTTTTTGGAATCAATGAAACTTTGAAGTAATTAAAATATGATCTCATTTGGTTTATGGTTTTAGAAAGTAATCAGCAGGACTTTTGATTGTATTAATTAATTCTGAATAATATGTCTAGATTTAAGTCTAACTACTAGGTCATTTGCTAAACTTAGGTTCTGTTGAAGTGTTACTCAGAATCTGATAAGAAACTGATTGAGTATCTAGTCGTGACATGACGCATTTGTATAGTCCTTATTTAGTACTCCTGAGGCAGCTGAGGAGTGGATTGAGTATTTCTAATGGAGTGATTCCTTCGAAATCTTCCGCTTTCTTTTTAAATGTCTGATTATATTGACTAAGGAACAAAGGGAGAATCATTTTATTTGTCTATTTGAAATAAAGAATTTAGGTCTCTTTGGTTGTTTTTTAGGGTTTAGTTAAAAGTTTTTTCCCTAAAGTTTCAATCTGACTTTTGACATTTCTTTGATTCTTATTTAATATTGGAGTTTAAGGTTTAGGGGTCTTTGGGTTTTGTAATTTAGAAATTTGTTGTGGTCTTGGGAGTATATCATTTTCCCTGTTTGAGCGAGTATCTCAATTTGGTCTATTGTTTGACTTTTCTATTTAGTCAGTGATTATGTTTACTAGTTGTTTTAGAAGTCTTTTCTAGGGTTATCTTCTTTATGAGCTTATCTTTTAAATAGATATGAGAAGGTCTCCTTTTTGGAAGGGGTTCACTGAGGTAGGTAAATGTTCTGTAATTTTCCAGTCGAATCCTGATTGATGGGAGTTGTTGACAAGGAACTAATTCTTCTAGTGTTAGCGATTGTCTGGTTCAGAGATTTATGAATACCAGTCAGAGACTTAATTATATCTTATGAATTGATCATAGTTTAGAGGGAGTAAATCTATATCATCATCCTCTATAGAATAGTCTTTGCTGTCGTATATTAAGTACTCAGGGTTTATGGTATAGAAACCTTGGTTGCAATTTTAAACTTCAGACATTTCAATAGTTTATTTCCCAATGATTATCATCTTGTCTATTGATTACTTCATGATATTAGGGCACGTTGTTGTTGAGAGAGCTTTGGGTTCTAAACTATCCTGTGGAAGAACCCTGGCTGTACAACTGTTATTCGGAATGTGTGCCATTTAGACTTATTTCACAGTTCCTTTAGTGTCAACCTATTTATTAAAATAAATGATTAGACTAAAGTTTGATTTCAAATAAATCTCCCCGATAAACTTCCCCCTCTATTTGCGAGCTGTGAAATTCAATTATTGTGAAATTAGTGATTAAAGTTGATTAATTGATGACAATTAGCCAAATGATAATTAGTCTGAATCAGATATGTGAATAGTCCATTTTACCCCAATAATCAGCATAAAAGAAATTAGCTAATGGTCAATAATTCAAATAAATTTGGGAATTAAAAAGCTCATCATTTGGACAATTAGAGATCATGATATAAATTAAAGTCTAACAATTTATTTCATTAAATACAGCTATTTATATTCATTAATCAATATTTTTATTTTTTATAATTAATTAATAGAGAGTAAGATTGAGCTTAAATTTCATAATTTAAAATAAAAGAAGTACTAATTCGAGATAGTCACTGCTCTTTCATTGACTTGTTTTAAACCTCCGTTAAACTCAAAAACAATCAATATTAACTAAATTAAATTAATTACTTATAAATAACTTAATTAATAATTAATAATAATCAGTTATATAGTTTTGAAAACTGAATGAATAGCACATTTGAGTAAGTAGTGAGTGGGCAATATGTGTATAAGTGGAAAGTAACCACCTCGGACACTCGCATCTCCCACCAGCACTCACTGGATCGCCCTCAAAACACAAATCATCCACTGCCTCCTCACTATCTCCATCACTAATCACTCTTATATAAATATTAATTATAATAATAATATTTGTAAAGAGAGTGTATGCAGTAGTGTGTATGAGTGAGTAGGTGGAGTGAGTATGAATGAAGCAAGCTAGGTGAATGGAGTGGAATGCCTCAATTGCAGCAGTAGCAGCAGCAGTCAGATGTTCCTCCACACCACACTAAGTCCATCCACTCAGACTACTGAATAGTAGTCATTGGCATGGATGAGTGCATGTGAATGTGATAAAGAGACACCACTGAATGAGCATAGTAGCCAAATAAGTCAAGTGCAATCAGCAGCAACACTCAGTAGTCGCACTTCACTCATCTCACCCTCTTACACTCACTCATTCTCATTCTTAATATATTATATTAGTTAATTATATTAATTATTTACTAGTAACATAGTTATAGTTAAGTGAGTAGTGTGTGGATGTGGATTGAAATGTGCGTGGTAAGCTTGTGAGGATGTGAGTGACACTGAGATGCACTCCTGCTGCACAGTGCAGTCATGACTCTGGCATATATGCTGCTTCAAGTGAATTCAAACTTATTGTACTTCCCTCCTTCACACTCATTCACTCACATAGTTATTAAAATATTATTAATATAATATTCATTAGATGTAATTATTTAATAATTGGATGATGTCTTTTACTAGTAGATGTGCCTGAGAATTGTTGATTCCTAGTAGATCTTGGCTCAGCAGATCCACACTGGGTCATTATTGGCTCTTTATCTATTTATAAACAACATCTCCCCTGCTACTCTATTCAAAACATCAGTTCAGTTATAATTAATTATATTTATTGAATATTACTATCATTTAATATAAATAATAGACTAATAAAACTGAGAGCAGGCATTAACAGGCAATTTGAATGAATTCAAAGAAGAGCCCCTGTCAATTGAAGCATCACTTTGATAATGTGAGTGTCTGCTTGTTCAGCTCCCTGATGGCCTTAAGCAGGAGTCTAGTCACTTTGATCTCAAGCACTAATAGCTCTCACAAGTGCGCCATAAGGGCTCTCCCTTGATTAGTTAGCTCTGGCTTTCCTGTTAATTTGTCTAATTCACAGTCTCAAATAAACCACTAATATCTCAATAATACAGGTATTTACACAATATATTATAAAATATTGATATATTAAAATAATTAACTCAATGAATTGCTGATAAAGTTGCTAACCTTAACTTCTCTCGATAATTTTTAGCACTTGGAGTGCAAATGTACAATAAACTGTGGTGTTATGCTTCTTAACCAAGTTGAGGTGGGATATGGCTAACCCCAATAATATCTATAATATAAATATATAATATATAATATTTATATTATAAATATATTATGATTTTATAATGGAAGTAAAGTAATTAAAAAACTATGTGAGGAATATTTGAGATTTAACTTGAATTTGGTACTATTAAAATCTGATTATACCCTGACCCATAAAAAAAATATGATAATCGAGAGCTCCATGAAATGTATAAATAGGCTCATAAATTATAAAATTTTTAACTATAAAAGAATGATAAATGCTTATTTATTATCATAATTAATAAGGGGATTAATTTAATATGAAAGAATAAACTGAATTACAATTTGAAAGTTGTTAATTTAATATATTTAATTCAAAATTACTTTTTATTATTATTAAAATTTGGTTGCTTTACTAATTTAATCAATTAAAGCTAATGAATAATTAGGCTCACTATCGATCATTGAGAAGCAATCAATTTTTAAATGTTAGTTTTTAAAAAGAATTAGTAAGATTTATTTAAATTAAAATTTATTCCTAAAAGCAGTAAAAGGGACACTCCATGACTTAGCCCTACCTACACATGCAAGACTACTATGAGCCGCCTCCGACCTCATTGTCAGCGTAGCTTTTACTTCTGTGCAGTCTCCAGGAAGGAAGTTCAGTTATTGAAGAAGAACCAACGAAAGCTGGTAAAAGCTGGCCCCATCCAAGACGACTTTACTACACGATGACATCACTCCTAAAGAACTCTCCATTCAAGGCATTCTTGAGATCATGAAGACCCTCTTCGACTTCGTAACGTCTTCTACCATCGCTGAGCTTTTAAATAGAAGGTAATCGAGCACCATATGGTTAAAAAGCGACTTGAATTTGCATTGAAGACACCATGCGAGAATGGCTCGGACCTCATTGCCTGCTTTAATCATGCTCAATTTCATTCGAAGCAATCAAAGCCGTTAATGGTCGTGCATATGGGAAGAGGTGAGGGGTGGACCTATTTAGTACATAATTAAGAACTAAAACAATCAAAGCATTATTACCAAGCAGATGTTCTTCTCATTATAGTGGAGTTCACAAAAGTAACCAGAACTTAGCTCTATCACTGAGTGAAGCAAAATGCGGTTCAGAACATTTGCTCCATCAATTGAACTCATTAGAGTACTTGACTCCAAATACTCAACAATCTTCCTCGGTTATGACTACTTCATATTTTCTAAACTAAACTTTTGGAGATATACCTCTAACTTCATAAGTTGTTATTACCTTCTATAGAAGCATTCATTAACGAGAGACTCAAGTCTTTTTACTTATGATAATGCTAAACTAGAGAATTCGATTATTAAACCACCAACTTCACTAACAGTAATATTGAAGATAATATTCTTGCAGCATTTATCATGAACAACTCTGCTAATACTGTTAAATAACTAGATCCAACCAATCAAACCACCAAATCAGATATTTAAGCTGTTGAGGTATCCTCTGCCCCTTTAATAGTAAGTTCTATAAAGTTAATTAGATTCTTATAGTGTAAATAGAATTTCGCCGAATGCCTCTCCATAATATAAGATTTAAGAATTTGTCCTACGCACTAGTGGAAAGAAGCAGCTGCCTCAGGGAAAAAGCTCACCAAGACGTCATGAGGCAACAGCTGAGTGTGTACATAAAAGGACCTGGCAATGCAAATATAATGCATGGACATGCGGTGGCTCTAGTGGTGGTACTTATGGGCATTAATAGCCACCCTGAACCACATGGGTCTCGAGAATGTCTTATTATAATGATGACTTTTCTAAATCTCACATTATATTATGGAAAGCTCAAGGCCTTTTTCTAAAAAATGATCCTCACTTATCTTGTTACCAGGGACACTTGTCTGAGTCTGAAGTCCACCGTCATCGTCGTGATATAGACCGAGCTGCATCGATAACTGCCACTGTATGCCTTTTAATCCCACATTTACCATTTCGATTACTATGCTAGTTCTCAATGTATTCTTTTGCTAATTTTCAAATTTAAATACTCCCCCATTTCCCAACTTAACTCGTCCTTCTTTGTGCAGAGGGTGCGACATGGCAGTTGCAGGGAGATCGAGGCAAAGGCAGTTCGCAACATCAAAGTAATTGAGGGCTTCAGAGAAAGAGGACTAATACGTAAGTGGGGAAGAGTCATAGATGATCGATTAGTTACTCAAGGCTCTAAAGAAGCTCAGCCTGATGTTTTAGTACACTCAGGAGCTCGCGATACCAGGAGCAGCCAAGATTTGAGTGACGCATACATGCACCCACTTATCATAGAGAGGAGGGTGACCATTGCCTGGCACTGGAGTGACCTCACATCCATGAAGAAATCTCCAGCACTTCAAGCAGGACCTAAAAGACCACTAAATGAAGATGTTACCCAAGACCTGGAAGTAGTTCACCAATCACCAGATGCTCTAAAATATGAAGAAATCGCTGCAGCATGATCGACATCTCTGAGAGCAACATAATGTACTATCTCAAGGAACTCTAAGAGGAGTCGTAACTGTGATAATTGGAAAGTATTTTAAGCTTGTTAACTGTAGCACCACAGATTAGAGTGTATATAGAAGAGTATAATATTAATCCGGCATGATTTCTAAAGTATTTCAATTAATATTGATTTTAAAATGCAAAGCAAACCTTAGGTTTTTTTATTGCTTTATTTTCTCACTTTTGTTCATAGTCATAAGTATGAAATAATCAGTCTAATCTTTGGACTTGAAAAAATTTTCTCTTGCATAATTTTCGAAGATTTTCATATGATCTCTTTTATTCATAAGTCTAAAAGAATAATGATGAGGGCATGCACACTTCATATAAACACTATTTATGAATTTTCCTAAAAAGAATTTCATTTATTTTTCTTACATCAAAGATTTTTTGATTCATCTAAATGAGAGTTTGATGTTACAAATTTCATTGTCAAAATGTAAGCATGGGAAATGTTAGGAAATTAATGCCTAAAAATACTATTTATGTTCTTTAATTGAATTTAATCATATCATTAAACTGAGTGGATTGGAAGGAGTTTCGTAAATTCAGGCTATTAAATATATTGTAATGTAGAAACTAGCAATAACTTTTTCAAAAATTGTGAAAGGCTATCCTTCTATAAACTTTATTATATTATATTATAATTTGAGTCAATTTTTCACTGCCTTTCTGTCCTAGGCTATTAATTAAATTATTAGCATTTTAAATTATTTTTATAATAACTAGCATTTCAAAAATTAAGTTTTACAGTCGAGGATATAGTCAAAATGCCTCTCATTATTTCTCAAAAAAATTAATTTGCTAATCATAAAAATGGAAAATTCAAACTACAACCGACCGAAATTAATGATTTAGGGTTCATTCTATATAAAATTTGGTTTTAGGATACCATTTTTTACTTTTATCGGAAATAGCCAAATAATTTTATTATAATTGATATTATTATTTAATTGAATTTAGGGCATTTAATTTTAAAATTGAGCAAACTCACTATCTCGATGCATAAAACAGCACCGTCAATTTTAAAGTTAGGCTAAATTTTTGAATTCCCTATCGATTGATCTCTTGATCATCAGATTTAACCAACTTTTACTAACATTAATTTAATTTATTATTTAATCTACTATAACTATATTTTTTATTTAATTATAATATTATAAATATTTAATAAATCCACTATTTTTAACTGGGATTTGTGTGATTTGGAATCTTGATAATACAATCTTGAAGAATTGCATTTTCTAAATTGATTCTCTACCTTTTAGTATTAATTCAAATAAGATCAGAACTCTAACTATTCATTTCACCCTATCAAATAAATTAATTTATTATATAAATATATTTAATATAAATGAACAGAGTGAGTGAAATGAGTTGAGAATATGAATGAACGCATGAATACGGGCAGTGGCACGTGCAGCATGTTTGGAGTGAGTGTGAGCTCAAGCACGTGCATGTCTCCCATTCAACCAAGTTACCCTAGTTATTTGCATCTTCTAATTGTATTGAGTGAGTATTGAATTGAATGAGTGGGAGAGGGCGAGAGTAGCAGTGACTGCACTGGAGTGCGTGATAGTTGGTGTTCAAATGCTGCCTGTGCTTGTTCATGGTCAGTCTGCTTGCCATTTCACACCACAATCACCTTCACTACTCCACTCACTCATTCAACTTATACTAATTATAAAATATTAATTAATAATATTTAGTGGTAAATTTGAAATGATAAGTTATCTTTCAACTGCTGTGTTTGATAATTAGCTTGAATAGATGCATAGTGGAATGCAGTTGTTGTGAATTGATAAATCAACTCAAATAAACCACTGGACTAACCAGCACTGTCACCATTCTAGTCAGTGTCATCTCCCAATCTAGTCTACATCACACATATAAATATATTATGTTGTAATATTATTATAATAATGAATGAAGTGTGTGGAGTGAATGAAAGTGACAGTGAGTTGCTTGCAGTGTGGTGAGTCTCCTTGTGCTTTCTTGCTCTACTCACTCACTCACTCATTCACTTCCTTCTCACCAGCTAATCTCAACCAGCATCTATTCACACTTAAACTAAATAATTATATTTATATTTATTAATAATGAAGTGGGATGTGCGTGATTGAGAGATGTGAGTGAATGCGGGAGAGTAAAGCGCAATGAATTGATGACTATGCACTGGAAGTCCACTCAGTCACCTTCAAGTGCAGTCTGTTACTCCATTGTCTCACTGCTAACCACACGTATTCACACACTCACACATACATTTGCATTTAATTATAATAATAATAGAAATAAATTAAGAAATTATGCAGGAAAAAATTGAACATGAGAGTTAAAGGAGAAATTTAGGATAATAAGCAACAAAGGGGAACAGAAAGAATCTAATAAGAAAAGAAGATATCATATAATGAATACACCTACTAACATGATGATAGATAAGAATAAAGAAAAAATCAATAAAATATAGCAAATAATGAAAAAATATTAAGAATAATATAAAAGATTGTGAAAATTTGGGAGGGGTCTTGATAAGTTAATAAGAGTGCTAAAATATATTAAATTTATTTATATTGCTGTATAGTTTTGCGACCAATCCTCTGTTGAATGCTAATATAGTCTATAATATTTCAACAGTCACTTCGCATCTTAAAGTACTCTTAATTGACATAATTGAGTAGAATTGCATGTCTTGAGGGTCTCCGATCATGTCGTACTCTCCTTAGCCAACTGAAGCTGTGTCAACTATGTTTATGTAATACTCTGTAAGCAGAAATAATTTGAGATTTTGTTAAGAGTGTATTCACTTACATCCATTACTTGAATAGCCAATCCATGAGCCTTGGCTATAAACAATGGTATAGATTATCTGCTGCTTGAGTCCTATTTTTCCATCAACCTAAACCTTGCTGAAAGGCATCTGTGTGTTTACTAATTACAAATGTGCTATGCATTTCTTGTCGTTGGCCAGAAGCCTGGACAAGCATATCTCTTTGGCATCAAGTATAAATGTCTCTGAAACTTTGGTCATACTTGGCATCCAGTCTAGGTATTGGCCTTTCCGCATATATGACGTGCAGTATTGCAGTCGAAGTAAGGGGCAAATCTTCGAATGGGCGGCCCCGACACAGCTAGAGCTATCTCACGACGGTGAAACTTCCGACTCAGACATCTCCTTTGGGGAGGCCATGATAATCAAGCATCACTGTTTCCTAAAAGGTCATAGGAGTTTCCTAAAGTTATGGAAAAACATATAGTGCCGATGTTTTCGGATTTTGATAGAAAAATATTGCTGTCAAACCATCAGATCTCTATAGCTTCCTGTCGTTTTCGATCTATACAGTGCGTTATTCTCTATGTAGTAATGTAAAATACCTTGTAGATTATCCTTCTATCTATAGGAATTCAATGATGGCACAGTTACCAATAGGGAGGCAAGGGGATTTTGAAGCAGTCCACAGTGCGAGCTGCGCTCGTTAGCGTCTCAACTCAAGGAGTTCCTATCCACTCTGGTATTTTAGAGCTCTAATACGCTTTCTTCACACCAAAGGGAGCAGGCTCACATGCAAGAGAGATGAAGTTTATCAATGTTTAACAAGCAGTGAGTATAAGACTATCTATCACTATTGCTCTTTCAGGACCTTCCCTTATACCAATAGTCTCAGCACAACTGTAGAGTTGCTGCATCATGCTCTTCAAACTCACAATGCACGAAGGGGGTCTTGAAATACGCCATTACTAATCTTACAAGAGCACATCGAGAAACAAATATTGTAAGTATTGCTAGAGATCGTCACATGATCTAAGGACCATACCTGGCCAATTGATATCTATGACAGCCTTGCGATATGAACACTTTCAATAATGTTACAGTTAATGTCAAATGCACAAAGGCCTCAAAATTCATATCCTAATATATTGTTTCCCGTTGGTGCAAAAATTGAAGTGCCTTGATGGCTGGCAGCTGAAACAGAGATGCTTTGAAATTCAACTAGGGTAAGGAAGGCTGAAATAAGGCAATCACGATCAATGGAAAAGAGGATATATGTTCAAAATGGAAGAGTAAGAATGAAATGATGAAGTTTAAAAGATTCTGTTTAATTGAATATATCTATTTTACCTGATAATAAATTAAAATAGTTGTAAATAAAATAAAACAAAAATTAAATACTATCAGTTATTTTGCTGAAATAATTTAAAAAAAGATGAATGCAAAACTTTCTCATCGTTTCCAAATCAAAAAAGAGTATTAAAATAAAAATAATTATAATATTATTAATCATTAAATTAAAATGAATAAAAGAATAATAGATTCAAAAAAAATTAAAGAATAAAAAAGGGAAAAAATAAGGAACAGAAAACGATTGATAAATAAATCATATCATTTAAAGTCATATAAAAAAATACAAAATCATATTGCAAAATTGAGCAATGAGAAATTTTCGTGGACAAAATTCGATATTAAAATATAATTTATTTCAATTCCAACTATCACAGGGAT
>ARYC01011000.1:0-15046 GCA_000711775.1 Oxytricha trifallax
TATATATTAAAATTTGAAATTCAATAACAAGAGAAGGAACAAGGATGGAGTCTATAAGTACTGCAATGAAGAGGTTGAAGCTTAAGAAATGATCTCAAGATTTAGAAGCAAGGAAGATCTCTATCGATACCTCACTTAGCATGGTAAGCATGTGACATATAGTAAATCATATACTATAGTGGGTTTAATTCTTCCAACGATGGAAGGTACCAAAATCTCATTTCTAAAGGCGATACTCTGTGATGAGAAGGAAGCCTTCAAAAACAATGAAATTAAGTTGATAGAAATACCAAACTACCCAGAGATTTCAGTCACTAATCTCTACAATGATGCGATGAAAGATGAAGAGTTGGAAGTTTATCTTCCTACCAAGAAACAACTCTCTAACAAACTTCCAGATAGGAGCTTCTTCTTTGGTGTTCTTGGCACTTTAAGAGTGAGCTATCTCAGAGAGATCATTGAAGAAGCTCACAAGAAACTCTACTCTATTTCTCCTGAAGATTAAAAGAAGCAAGGTATACTAATAAGCGATACCTGGCTTGCGGAGCTTAAGAAGCATCCATACCTCTCTAGTAAGCTTTGACACATAACTTTGTAGGGAAACCTGGAAATGGTATATTCCTAATGAAAGAACATGCAAAGGTTCACAGAGAGAGAAGGTCATAGACTATTCATGAAGTAAGAAAGAGACTTTATAAAGATTTTTAAAAGCCAGATGAAATGAACATAGATGCAGGAGCTGGCACTAAGAGAAGAAATATGGGCCCAAGCAAGCCCTAAGAAGAGGAGAAGAAGGAGAAGCCTAATCCCTTTCTGGGTTAATTTAATATGTGAACTTATTCATTCATTTAAATCTAAGACTTATGTATAAACATTCAATCTTCCCTCTCTCGCACAAACTGTTGTCTTATCTAAGCTCACTCTCTTACAGCTGCTTTGAATTAAGTCTACTGTATCGATGGGCAAGTCATGCATAAGATGATACAGCAACAGCTTCTTGTAGTGAGTCTTGATTTAACTCCAGTAGAATTCAATTCCATTAAATTATGGGCTATAAGGAACGTTGTATACAGGAGTTATGTTTAGCTCTTCATAAGCTTTCTTAGACTCCTTAGTCTTATGAACTGAGAGGTTATCAACAAACAGGATGATCTCTTGGTTACTATACTTCTCTCTGAGCTTATGTAGGAACTCTATATACTACTCTCGCTTAATAGAGCGAGGGTGAATAACATAACTCTCTAGGCCTGAATCTTCACTTATACCAGCTAAAATTGCATGGGTGACTACCTTCACTTTTTAATCATAGACTTCTATATTATCATACTTCTTATACCAAGACTTATTAATAAAGGTTTTGAAGGTAAACACAGCTTCATCAGCGTGTATGAACTTGATGTTATTGTCAATAGCCCTCTGCATTTAATCATATATATAGTTTAAATTATTACTATAAAATGGCACTGTAAAATCAATCACTCTCTTCACTCTGTTGACAGTCTTGAAAGTAATACCATTTCTTCTATAAATATTAGCTATAGTCTAAGGCGAGATACGCATGTCAGGAAACTTGCGATGTAACATCACAGCTCGCGAGTCTAGTGGAATGTGTGCCCAATACTTTAAAGTCTTAGAGTCGCAGAGGAAGTGAATATGAGCCTGAGAGAACTTTTATTTTCTTGCAGGATGCGTTCAACAACCAGAATTAAAATGCTAAACAGCTTGCAAGAAGTGATACCTAACAGTTGAGGCACTCTTGCGTAATAACTTTGCTATAGCTGCATAATTTAGTACAGGTTTGACTTAGTCTATATAAATACACGTACCATACCTAAGCTTAAGCAGTAAATCTAAATATTACTCATCATAAATCGACCCTAAATTTCGCTAATTCTATTTCTCATTTTGTAAATTGGCCTAATTTCTCTACTAACCCCAATAAGACCCCAACTATACCCTACAAATCAAAGAACTTATAAACCTCACTAAGGGGTTTTGGGGTTTTGAATGTTGTCCAAATTTTGTTATTTATTATTTCAAGAGTAGTCTGCTGTATTTTATATATTTTTATCATTTTATTTCTTACTTACTCTATTTTAAAAGATGATTTTTAATTTCTTAAATGGAATCATTTTTAAAGAGTAAATTAGGTTGCTAATAAAAATGAGAGATAACCTTGAAATACTTCTGTTTTGAAAGTTATAAATTTAATACATCAATGATATATTCACTTCTTATGAAAACTGCATGCATTAATTCAAAGATGCAAAGTAAGTAAGAAATTAAATATTAAAACTTGTAGGGCTTCTCCATATGCAATAAAAACTTTAATTTTAACAGAGTCTAGACAAATATAAAGACTGAAAAATAAACCTGCACTATATGTAGATTGAAGCATACGAACACTGATATCTAATTTACAACTCTTCATTAGATTAATCTATTCAATATCGATTCGATATTCTAAAGTATCGAATTTTATTTTTATAAAATATATATTATTATAAACTAAATATAATTATAATTTGGTTTTTAGTTTTTTGAATAATATAAAAATGATTTTTCATTAATTCGACCTTAATGTATCAAACATTGCATAAATTAATTGACAATTATCATTTTATAACAAAATAGGTTATTTTTTTTGATGCAATGAAGTATATAAACTAATAAAAATGAAGAAAATGAATATATATTAATTAAGTTTTTGGCCCGAAAAGCAATATTACATTATTCTTAAGAATATATATATATATTAGTTTGAGTATTTCATGCTTAAATTAGCACAATAAATTTTAGTCTACTTTTTTTAATAAATAATTTAGATTATTTGTATGATTGAAATAAAAACTCATTCTTAAAACACTAAACCAACTCACGCATC
This sequence comes from Oxytricha trifallax, assembly GCA_000711775.1. Classification (NCBI taxonomy): domain Eukaryota; phylum Ciliophora; class Spirotrichea; order Sporadotrichida; family Oxytrichidae; genus Oxytricha; species Oxytricha trifallax. The sequence goes on from ARYC01011000.1 coordinate 2,885, forward strand.
TTGTTAAAAAACAAATAATATGTCATTAAACTTTATTGAAAAAGCCAATTCGCATATCTTATTGATTATTTTGGACTTAAAATCTACAAAGAAAGAGATCCTGAAATTTTGAGAAGTATAAATTAATTAGCAAATATGGCATCTGAGATTTGATTAGAGATATCAAATAACTGCGTAATCTGTTGGAGGTTTAATTAAATTCATTTAATATTAGCAAAAATTAATAATAAAACCTCAATGCTTTTATTTACAAGATTTGGGCGACGTATTAAATTAATCAAGTGTGAATTACTAATAATAATTGATTTTGTAGCAAAAGTAATTTATTAGAGGGTTGTAATAGCAGTAGTAAAGCTACCAAAATGACGAATTGGATAATTTAATTATTATAAATCCTCAAACCTCTATAATAATACTTTAGAATCCCTAACAACCCCACGAATCCAACATATGAACCTACTGCTCCTTAATTCTAATGCCCCACTCAGCCAGCAAGACGACCCATAGTTACTGTAGGACCCATCTGAAGATCTACTGCTCGATAATCTTGAGTTCGATAATCTCCTGCTCAGCAAGACAGCTTTCAAACAGCGCCTGAGCATCCTCATGGATAACTTAAAGTTCACTAATAGAGACCAAGAAGCCATCTGAGGGGTAGTAGTTGGTATCTTGGGCTTGCGGTCTACGCGCTGCTCTGGAACGATCGTCGACGAGGCTTTGCATTCAACTGTCAAAATGGGGAGGGAAGATGGAGGCCGCCATATTGGATTTTCTCATGATGATTCGACACACCACCAAACCATGGGTGACTTCTTGGATCCCACCACGGATGTCTCATCTCCTCTATCAAGGTAAGATTAGAGCCTTAGTTGTCAACACCATATGTAGGGAAGGAGCACAACGTAACCTATTATCCAAACTAAGCGATCAGGGGCGAGTCCCAGCAATTTTCTCAAGAGCGCCTGCTGTCCAGATAACGTTGGCTCAGAGCAGCCAAGCCAGTTGGCATCCCGAATACTCATTTTCGCCAAAGGCACAAGTCCCCATTGCAAAAGCACGAAGCTCTAGTGCATTCCGACTAGTGAAATCTATATTACTCAAGTGCAAAAGTAGTATCAGCATAGACCCTTCTAAATCAGGATTCTTGGCACCCTAGTCTATGACAGTAAAACTGGCCTGATTGGGCAGCACTCTACGAGGTCTTAAAGCAATACGGATACAACATTTCTTTCACTGCATGAAGCCGACTTCTGAGGATTCTGAGGGTCGAGTGATTTTGAATATTCCCATTACCTGGCGTCATCAGCAAAAGTCCACCTCCAATAACTTTTGTCTGGGAAACAGCTGCCTGCTCAGTTATTTGTAACTCTCTAGCTCAGGCTGCGCTCTCTACATCGAGGTACGACACGACTTTGGTGGGTTGCTAAAAACCATCGAATTCGCCTGCGACAAGCTCCCTGTAAGATTCAACGATTAGAAAATCCTAATGAGAATGTCTCCTGAGCTTGACATTCAGATGGCCTCCCGCTAACTAAGACCCAATTAAGAACAACAAGACTGCAGACAACATCATAAAGCGAGCTGCTAAAAGAGACCAGAGCTTCCCGTAGCATTCTTGAGAGTTTACAACGATTCAAATGATGGCAAAAAAGAGTAGCATACTTGCGAAATTCCAATGATTCAAATGATGGCAAGAAAGAGGAGCATTTTCCTTTATGATTTCCTATGATTCAAATGATGGAAAGCAAAAGAAGCATACTCGCAACTTCATGAGAGCAAAGGCTCCACAGGACCAGCATCTTAAGAAATTATTGAACGACAAAAAAGTACTATCTTTGTAAAATTAATGGCATTTTGCAAACAATTTACTCAGGTGATGTGGTTTTGTCCCTGAGCATTTTCCTTTATGTTTACATATGATTCAAATGATGGCGTGCAAGAGTAGCAACTTGATCCTTTATGAGAACAATGATTCCACAGGACCAGCTACCTTAAGAATTTATATCACGATAAAATAGTACTATTTTTGTAAAAGTGATGGCATTTTGCAATCAATTTACTCAGGTGATGTTGTTTTGTCCCTGAGCATTTTCCCTAATGTTTTCATATGATTCAATTAATTGCGTGTAAAGTGAGCTTACTTGCGGGTTTCCAATGTTTATAGTATGGCAAGCAAGAGTAGCATACTTTCAGGCTCATCCAAGAAATGTCACAAGCCGACCAGCGACTATGAAGATGAATTGTGCAACAAAAATAAAATAATTTGAAAAACTCACGTTATTTTTGAAACATTTTTTCAACGTAATGTTTTTTATTCCCCTGAGCATTTTCCTTTATGTTTTCATATGATTCAAATGATGGCAAGCAAGAGAAGCTTACTTGCGAGTTTCCAATGATTCAAATGATGGCAAGCAAAATGTCAATAAGCAAGGAAAGGCAAAAAAGATAAAACGTCCTAAAGTGATTCACTAAGGACCTGGCTATACTCATGCAGAGCTTCCCTCACCTCCCCTCTCAGTCTTCTAGAGATTCAAGGCCGCCCTCACCTAGGATACCGTGGATTCGTTGATGAAGGAAGCTTTGAAATTCAGATCAAAGGATGGAGAATGCGAAGAGATCGGGGACCTGGACCGGAGAGGCAAGAGCAGTTTAAGACAATGAGAGTGAGAGATTGCCGAATTTGTAAAGTGAGTTATATGATAATAGGTTTCAAGTATTTACATTTTGATTAATTTCTATCGTCTACATAAAATTGTTAATAACACATTTGGGGTTTTACATACATTCTTAAATTTAAGGTATATACAACTTAAATACCAGCATAATTCTGCAGATTAAATAATTCATCTATAAACCCAGCAGCAGAAGTAGTTTCCATATAATAAAAAAAGTGATATTCAAATGAAAAATGAGTTGTGTAGTTTAAATAATTTCTTATTTATTAAATGAATAAATTCAAATAATCTAGGGATTTCAATTTATGTTATTTTTAATTTAGTGCATGTTAGAACCTACTATCATAATAATATGATTTTATTAATATCAAATTAATTAATTTTGTAATCATTTTCATTTTCTTGATGATTTAAATGCATTTAACTGATGATTATTTTTATGACTACAGATCAGCATTTATGCGTGTTATAAATTGTAAATAAAATAGACATAAGAATTGTAAAATTAAAATAAGTTTGAATATGATGGTATATGATTTAAATAATGACAATTATGATTTTACCTCTTATTAATTATAGTTTAATTTTATATAAAATTAAAAAATATTTAAATCAGTATTTGAATGAGAGCAGTCATATTGTTACAGCAATGCTTTCACTTAACAATGCATGCATAGAATATAATATATCTTAAATTTTAGGTACCTCAATTCCAAATTATCATCTGTAATTTGTTCTTATACAGGAATTGTTACAATTATGTAGATGGACTTTGATATACATGATTTAATATAATTTTAATTATTTAAAAAATTGAATTTTTAGTTGTTAATCGATAGAAATAAGAATATTGATTGACAATTAATCAAAATATTATTAGAGATGAACACTCTTAACCAACAAGATATTACTGCTAGAAATATAATAGTTATGCCATATATTTTTAAGTAACATTAGTTTCAGAAATTCAAATAAAAATATTAATAATTATAAATTTTCATAATCTATAATGATTTCATTTTAAATGAATTTAAACTTGAGTTATTTTTTTTAATTTAATAAGGTTTAACCGAAAGCCAAAAAATATTAAATCAATAAAATTGAAACATAAAGAGTCCTATTTAGTAATTTTAGAAGTTTCTCAAATTTGTATTGAATGAAAGAACTGAAGATCTAGCAAGAACTTAATATTGAAAAAGAAAGTTAATATCATAAATTTGGAAAAGAATGGAGTATCACTTCCAATATATGACTGATCAAATATAAATGAATTGTAATGGCAAATTTAAACATTTAGCGTTAAAAATTAATGGGTATCTCTATTAAAACTGTTTAATAATCATATAGCTAATTCAAATCTAAGAAGAGAATCATCTGTTTGACTGTTGAAAACAAAGTAATGGGTAATTAGGAGAAGAAACTCTTAACACTTAGTTTTAGCATCAGTTAATGACAATAGTGTTTACCATCCTAATCAAATCTAACTTGTAGCTAAGTACTAAACATTAATAACATAAACGTTAAATAAGGTAGCTGTGCTCTCGTTGAAAAGTATAATGTTTCGTTATCGGTAAAGATGCCCCTAAAACAGGATTTAAAATATTTTTTCATATCTTAAATGTTTTAATTCAAAAGTTATAATCAGATCCAACTACTTTCATTCAAATTAAGGACAATCATATAATCAAGAGATTTCTAATTCACTACAATAATTGAGGATTTTGATTACTCTTTTAACTTTATTGAAATAGATGATATAGTAAAGATCACTAGATAAATATAAGTATTGAAAGAATAAGAATAGAAAAATATTGATGAAATAACTCAGTATAAATTAACTTAATCTTCAATTTATAGGTGTACCCCTTAATATAGCGATTTATCTCTATCTTATCTAACCTTAAACAGCCAAGGAGGACTCCTTATTATTAATAATTATAGTTTAAAATACAAAGTCTATGAAGAAAATAATAACTTAAAATAATTGGACATCTATTATACTTGATTATATATTATAAATTTAAAATTCAAAATATATATTCCTAAAGAAATTATATAATATGTAAGTCTAAAAATGTTATTTGCTCCTAATAAATTATTTTAAAATTTATCTTATATATACTTAATAATATTCAGCTAAAATGTAAAGATTTACCAATATTTATAAATACAAATACTTATCAATATAAAATATTAGGTAATTATAAATATCAATCTTAAAGATTAATCAATTGCAATAACATTAATTCCACATATACTATCTGAGTAACTCTTTGATAATTTAAATTTCTGACCAATATCTCTATTTTCTGTTGCAAAGTGCAATCTTTCACATTAAACCTCTCAATGTAATTGGTGGTAAATTTTTTTGAGGTTATCAAAATTGAAGCCATTGGAGACATAAATCACATCAATAACTAGGGCTATTTACCAAGTATCTTTTATAAAGTAATTATTTTCTCTTTTACTTTCACAATTTTTCCCGTTGTCAAATATTTTATTTAAACAAGTGTCTATTTAATAATTATTACACTTTCCAAAATACTTATAATCTTTATTTATAGTTTTCTCGCTTTATTAAGGTAATAAGTAATAATTCTATGATTAAATATTATAAACTATTTTATCTTGTTTTATTCTTTGGCTTCAATTATCAAATAAGAAACAAAAAATAGGAATATTAAACAAATTACAGAGGGATACCATACTAGGTGATATTAAGAACAATGATTTCTCACACCAAGTACAATTTATTAAAAATCTTATAATGACCAACTAAAATTAATGGGATCTTCACACACTAGAGATAACTATATTTATCGCTAGAATAATCCTCTTATAAAGTTTTTCAATAGTTAAACAATTCCAACTTCACCTCTCTAACACATAATTTGAAGGCGACAACAACTGTGAAATTGCCAATCTTTGGAGACAACAATTATTTTAAGTGCTTAGACTGGCATCCATTTACAACAAATTCATAAAGCTCCATCAGACTTCAATAGAATCTATCAATATTCCTGACAGAGTGATTTAATCTACACTTCAAGAACTGTCTGCCTCCTCATAGTGTCAAATATCCATTAAATACCTTACAAGTGAACGTCATTAATTTAAAGCCATGCCGATTGACAAATTTTGAATAAATTATTAACAAGTCTTTAATAAATGTATTATCGTAAATAATCATTTGAGATGTATTTTGCTATATTTGATAAAATAAAGCATGTTTTGTTTATTATTTCAACCGTTTGCATTTTTCATAATGTGCCAAAGATTGATAAAACACAATAGTAAATCATTTAACTAAATTAAATATTTGAAAGTGTTAATTGTATTATTTTAGGTTAACAAAGAATTCCTTTACTTATAATTTGATACAACTTTTACAATTAATCATCGTGAATTTTACAAATTATATAGTACCCTAAATATACCAATCAATTGAGTTTCTAGAAATATAGACAAACGCCGACTTTATAACAAACATATACTGATAAAGAAAAAAGACTGGAGTTCAGTAGAGGAAAAACAAGTTTATGATGAATCTGATAAATCCAACTCCTACTCTGATGAATCAAGTTAATTCTTCTTCTACAGAGAAACTTACTTTGAAAGGGCTGAGATTGATTACATAAGTCCCTCATCTTAAGCTTATAGCTTAAATTTGAATGACGTCAATGATGTCAAAGAGATAATTTAGTAATACATAAAAGATTAATAAGTAATCTCACATTTAAAGTTAGTAATAAATATAGATCTTTTTAAATGATTAAATAATTAATTATTATTAAATATTATCCAATCTACAAACAATGTAGACCATCTCAAAAGTGGAACTCCAATATAGATTTGACAACAGAGAAGCTTGTATCTCTATTTGAATGAACACAATCAATACAAATTTCTACAAAGCTGTCAACAAAAGATACATACACTCAATTACAGCTATCTACAAAGAACTGAACTACGAGAGCATTAAAGACATAGTAAAGAAGTTAGATGTTAAACTTGCAGTTTTTATAAAAGCAACTATAGCATCCATTATAGACACTCCCAGAGATATAGTATACTTCATAAACCTTTTTGACATAGACCTATAAAAAACGTCATTGCAAATAAAGCATCATGCATCTCAGTCAATGCTAACTATTACTTACACCTTTACAAGGTAGTAATACATGTACTAAGATATGCATACTCCTTGAAAAGCGACTAAGTTAAACTCATAACTCCAAAATTAAAAGAAACTATCGCTATTAAACTACTTAAATTCTCAATCTAAGTAAAGAACTTCAACGCCTAATTAAAATTCAAAGATATGGGTGGCAGAGTTTAGATCCAACAAATTAGAAAGAGAAGTGGAAGAAAAGGAAAGAATTAAAGTAAAAAACAAAGAAGCAACAAGAGCAAACGAAAAAGAAAAAGAAAAAGAAGAATATGAAGATTTAGTTAACTAGGAGTTAATCTCCATAACCATTAAGGACTTGTCTCTATCACATTATCATATGTTTAGATTGAGAATCACCAGAAACCTCAACGTGATCAAATTATAATTATTATTATTCTTAGCAGAGTTTTTGATTTTAGATCTGTAAAGTGATAAAAACAAAGACAATTCAATAATTAGTATTATTAGCAGCAATAATGCAATCAAATAATATGACGTGAATAAGTTAAAATGCATAAATGTCTTCAAATTATTTTCATAGTTTGTATCCAAAATCAATTGATATCAATAAACTTAAAAATAAAATTTAAATTCACTTAATATTTTGAATTAATAAAATAAGTAAATTCTCTCTTTTCGATAGCTAATATAATAATTTTTAATCTCATAAAATGTAAATGAATAACAAATACACATTATGAGGAATTAAATCTCTTAAATATAAAAATTATTGGCAAAAATATACAAGAAAATGAATGATTCTTGTTTATGATGTTTAGATATATATTTAGAATGATAAATATTGTATTCGTACTGAAGAATGTGGTTTTGACAAGTAAATCCATATTTAAAATCCAAGAATTTTGAATATTTTATTTTTTTTAAATTAAAAAAATTAAATGCTAGAGTAGGATAAGTAGAGCAATAATTAAAAATTTATAATTTCTATAAGATGTTAAATCTTTATTTTTTAGCTAATTCACTAAAAAATATACTAAAACTGACAAATTAAATTATTATTTAATCCCAAATATGCTTTTGACCAAGGTAAAAGCAATATTACATTTAAATTTATATATTACTGATGAATTCATGTTTTTTATTCACTATAATATATAAAATAATTACTGCAATATCAATTAAAAATTATTTTAAATTCATTAAATCATTTGAGTTAATTAATTATAACAATTATTATCAACATTCTTAATTGCCATTCCAGCTAAACTAGAATTCTTTTCTTACTATTTATATCATATAAAAGAATCCAGAAACAGTTTTGGCATTATTGTTCAGATTTAACATCAAGGAATAAGCAATATAAATAGTTTTCCTTAAAAGAATTTTATTTATAATAATTTTTCTTTAAAAATCTTTATTAAACTTAACTTCCATATAGTTAATCGGAAATGCTGGCATTTGACCTTTGATGTTTCCTCTTTTTATATTAGATCTCTAGCATTTTCATATAAAAAATGTATTATATTTATATTATGTTGGTTCATCAGAATTAGTATTTTATATTTCAGATAAAATTAAGGTTCTCTTATGTCTATCTTTAAGAATTAAAAGATTCATAGCGTTATCCATTTTAATAATAAATTTAATTGAGAAATGTATTATAGAAATGCATTATTTTAGCCAGTAAACTAAAAATAGTTGTTTTGATAAAAAATAAATTTTGTAATAATAATAATAATAATAATAATGAGAGTAAATAGGTAACAATGCATATTTATAAATTAAAGATCTTAGCAATTTCATAAAAACACTTAAAACTTCAGATTTAAATAGTAATATCTATATACTTATTTTTAATATTTTATTGGAAAGTGCTCTAACTAAAATGAAGATTATCTTCAAATAAATTCTTTTCTTTTCCTAATTTGTGTGTAAATATAATTATTGAGGTACATAGTTCAAATCAGTTTAACACTTCAAGCTATGCAATTTACTTTTAAAATTAAACAATTACATTCGTAATGGCTAATTGAATGAAGTTGGAGGTAAAATTAAGTTGTCCCTTACAGTGTCTAGAAACAAGCAATCAATATAACTTGATATACACAGGTTATTAAGTCACAAAAGATAAATACATTAACAACTTTTTGACAACTCAAATACACTCAATCTAGATTAGTTATAGAAGTTTGCTTGATAAACTATTAAAAATTGAAATAATTTCTTTAAAGTGACAGTTTCACACTAAGACTGCTTAAGGGTAAGCTTATAACATTCATTCATAAGCTTTGATTTTTAAGTCTTTGATTAGTCTACTTGCTATGATTATAAAAGAAACTAATAAGCAAATTAATATACAATAAATAGAATGGGTTCACATATGCTATTTTATTGATATGTTTACTGAAAATATCAGAATGTTAAATATTTAATATTATCAATTGTTTCATTATTAAAATTTAAATATTATTGTAAATTCTCTATTTTATTATATTGGATTAAGTCTAAATTGAAAACCTAGAGGAAAATACTCTCCATCTTTTATCCTTACACAGGACTTTTGAATTGAAGCTTGTATTGTTTTTATCTCAATATTAGCATTTATATCAATCCATTGCATTCGTCAAGCGGAACTATAATTCTATCTGATAAATCTTATAACTATTTTAGTGAGTCAAAATAATTAGTTTTGCCTTTACTGTTTCAATAATACAATTAAGGAGGGTAACATTTCATTTAGTAATAATATCAATCTATTGATGCATCATCAGATTCTAAACTAGTCATAACGGACATCCCAAAATAGAGCATAATCAAGTCATTAAAGGGCATCCCACTAAAATTGAAAGCTAGTTTTTTATCCTGGAATTTTTCGTATCTAGTTCAAATGTTTCAGAGTAGCTTTGCTACTTTCTAGTCAATATTTTCAACATCTTATATCAATAATTATTATACTTAAAATAGAATCGATAAATTATCTGAACTTATAGCAAATAATTTACTTGGAATTGACAATGAGGAAATATCTGAAAAGAATAGGAAGAAATGATTAAACAGGAAATTCTTTTATCATAATTTTATATCCAATAATTAACTATATAATATTATAAGTATTTAAATCTACTTTAAAGGATCAACAGATATGTTAAATCATATATATATATATATTAATTAAATAAATTTGTATTTACGATTACAAGTCTTAAATAAATTGACTAATTTAATAATCTTTTCATAAATCTAGCTCAGCATTAGGGGTTAAAATATAATTTATAGAAGCATAACACTTAATTAGATAAAGTAAAATTATAAGAGTTTTTATGAAAGAAAAATATTATGAGTAATTTATGATTGAGTTTTAATTATAAGTTTATTATAGATATTTTGAAACCACTTTAAAACTTAGTATGTAAATACCTAAAAAATTTAAAATCTCTTATATAAATAAGCTTTAATCCTTTCATTTTAAGGAAATAGCTAGAATTAGAAAGAATTTAAAGAAATATAACTTGAAACTCTTATTTTAATTCATCATTAAATGATAAAACTATTAACTTCAGCACTAATAGCATATAACATTAAAACTAAATAATTAAGTAGTAATTATATTCAAAGAATCGTACTATGAAGAAATGCTAATAATGATGCATAACAAATTTAGAATTAAAAGAAATTGTTAAGTTTATTTATTCTTTAACATATTAATTGTTTGTTTGATAGATTTTTCACCACAATCATTTATCAAAATTAGAGAAACTATAGCATTTTCACACATTATATAATTTATATAATAAAAAGTTTATAAATTCAAACATTATTCTATGATTTTAAATTTAATTGTTATAATAAAGATACCAAATTAATTAAACAATTCGACATATGATTATAAAATTTATGCGCAATAATTCTTAATTGAACATTTTTTAGTGATTTATGGAATTCTATTTGATTTACAAATTATATAGATTCGAAAAAGTTATATCAAAAGCAAATATTCTTATTTAAAATATTAAAAATTTAAATATTTAAATTTATTAATAGTTGAAATTCCTTAAGACTAATTAAGTGAAATAACAAAATGAATTATATTCACTATATATAAAAATTTGAGTAACCCTTCCAAGAACAAAATAAAAAACATCATTAATTATAAAGTCAAGCAGAATGGATACTTAGGTTTTAACACCTGATTTTTATTAATATTTGATCATTTTCACAATTTTAATATAATCAGTTTCCAAAACTATGATTCACCTGTGGATATAAATGATTTAAAATTGTCTTCAAGACAATACTTATAAAGAATCGAATATCATTGATATTTTTAATAATTTAATTTATAGTCAATAGCCTGTTTAATAACCTCATTTTACTTACCATAAATATCGGATTATTTAAAAATAATTTTCACAAATCAATTTCGTTTTATTAAAAAGTCCCGTTTTTAGAGGAAATATAAAGAGATTAAAAGTGTAAATATTGATGTTCTGAATATTATTGAAAATGATATATAAGTTTATTACAATTGATAATATTGATTATAAATTATTATTAATTTTAAAATAAAAATAATAAAAAGTATAAGCATTCTTATTAATTTATCTCCAGGAATAAAGAGAAAAGAAGGCATCTCCCAACTAAAGCCAATCAAATTAACTATGAACTGGATGAATGTGATATACATGCTCATTACCGCACTATAAAGATGCTACTGCAGTGAAAACAACTAAATTCTTTATAAATGTACAATAATATTTCACCAGAAATTGATGACTATACTGATTATAAGACTTTGCAATACACAAAATGGAGTATCCGTATTTATATAAAGCAAATATAGTTAATGAAAGTGATGACAGGTGCAGAGAAATATGCAATGTACAAGATTATGACTTAGCCAGATACCAAGAAAAGTAAAGGATCTCAAAGATTGTTGAATAACAGCTCTGCTTATTACAAATAATTTAGTATAGGAGTGAGTTGTTGAATTAACCGATATTATTCTTGATCTTTAACTCAAATTGTATTCAGTTGTGAGTAATTACCAATTAAAATTGGTTTAATAAAGATGAAGATTAGAAAATTAGGAAAAAAATAGAATGAAGGAACATTGAAAATTTTAAACTGGCATTTCAGTTAGTTGGTTATGTTTCAGAACAAGACTTTTAACTATTTGACAAAGATCCAAAGTTGGAACTAATAACCACAACACTTAAAAAGAAGAAAAATATCGCAAGGAAAATATAAATTTTGATGAGAAAGAGAAAATGCATAGTTAAAACCTGCAATGATGAGGGGAAAGATGAATAGAGAAAAATAAAATATAATGAGAATAGAAATAAAGTATCATATTGA
>ARYC01011001.1:0-19171 GCA_000711775.1 Oxytricha trifallax
ATAAAACCTGCATTTTGTCTACTTACCCCAATAAGACCCCAACTATACCCTACAAATCAAAGCACTTATAAACCTCACTAAGGGGTTTTGGGGTTTTGATTACTTAAGTGAAATTTTTTGAATAAAAATGATAAAGTTTTGTTTAACGATTTCTGTTCCTTGACACTCTCAAAATAAATACTGCATTTAGAAAGTACTCCAAACTTCTTATAATTGTTTTATATTTGAGGAAAAGCAGAAGAACCTTTGATTAAATTTCTTATTTTCTAAATGTAATTTCTACAAACCTTTTTCATTAAACTTCTCAGAATTCTAATGCGCCTATATTTGTTTAGCTACTTCTTCAATATCCAATGCTTTATAAAAAAGTTAATTATTAAATATTTCAGCTGTGCTAATAAAAATTATTTTTAATTAAATTGCTTATAATTGATGATCAGTAAAAATACAAAAATACTTAAAAGAATTTCAGTTAAAAGTTTACAAATCTACCCATGGTTAAAATTTATTAAACACAATTTTAGATGTAATGTAATTGAATTAGTAAAAAGATAATTAAGTATAAAAGGCTCTAAAGTTCATATTGCTAATGAGTAGGCTCAATAATAGAAAACTAAATTGGATTTTATCTAAAAATTAATTAACATCATATAGTATTTAGAATACTAGAGCATCTTATAAAATAAAATATTTTGATCTATTTTAGGGAAAGAAAAATTCAAATTGCTCATTTTCATTTTGGTTAAAGTTTTCTATTAGTATATACCTTCTGGACTCTGATTCTAAAGTTCCATGATAAAATAGAAGCAAAAATTAATTATAAAATGACCTATAAAAAGCTTTGTTTTCAATTGCAAATACTTGATTTATGGTAAAGTACAAGACACGGAATACATGAATTACATTTAAAGATACGATTTGTTGTTACATGTTGGAATTTAGAAACTTGATAATTAATTTTATGTGCAGTAATAAGCTTAGAGCTCCATCATTAATGAAGTCCCATTATTATTGCATAAAAGATTTATATCTTAACAAATTTATGCATCTTAGATTATTCTTCTTGAATAAATTTTAATTTTTTAAAAATATATCATGAATTATAAAGAATAATCGAGAATTGATAAATTAAAATGAAATTGATTGATATATATTGAATTATATTGATGGCAACGAAGGTGGAGCGTGTGAAAATCTTAAAATATTCTCAGAGGTCCAACCTGGTCATAGGAAACACTTGAAAGACATTTTGTAGTGGAACCAAAATAAAAGAAGATGGAATCTGCAATTAGAAAGATGGCGACAAAATATGAACATAATTGGTAAGATAATTTGTTTCTAGATTTTAAAATTTTTTATTCTAGTAATAAGTTGCAATTAATTGTTATTAATATTCTGATAATCATCTATATCTCATTTTGTTTATGATAAAAAATTTACGAATACTAATTCAAGCAGGTAATATTTAAAAGTGAAATAAAATTGTATGATATTGTTTCTAGGATACTAATCTAAACTTGGAATTCCTAGTTTAGAATTTATTAATCGTGAGGAGTACTTGCAAATGTTTATTTTGTTTTGCAGACCCGTAGTTATAATTCCTAATAAACAATTGATAAAATCAAAATAGTCTTTTGAAATCAGAAAATTATTAATAATCAAGATTTAAATATTATGAATTTCAATAAAGCTCAATTCTTACCTATTATATTCTCCATTTTGACTGTTTCGACACAATCAATTTAACTTATTATTGAGGAAATTTAGAAATATATTCGCGTTTGAGACATTACCATTACAGTATCAATAAAAAATATATCAAAGTTTAAAATGTTAAAAAATTGATCACTTCTCACTTTAACAATGATATAAAGACTTAATGTAGACAATGAAGATCCCATTATGTTTAGTACAATTTTGATAATTTTTAGATTATTAATCAATTAAATTAGGCACATACTTAATTATTTTTAAGTTTCAATGAATAGTGATTAAAATTTTCACGAATGAGTTTAATATATATATATAATTTTTAATAGTAGTGTATTAATTAATTTTAAATAAATAATAATTAATTAAGTATGTGCCTAATTTAATTGATTAATCATCTAAAAATTATCAAAATTGTAAAAAACATATTGGGCTCTTCATTGTCTACATTAAGTCTTTATATCATTGTTAAAGTGAGAAGTGATCAATTTTTTAACATTTTGAACTTTGATATATTTTTTATTGATACTGTAATGGTAATGTCTCGAACGCGAATATATTTCTAAATTTCCTCAATAATAAGTTAAATTGATTGTGTCGAAACAGTCAAAATGGAGAATATACTAGGTAAGAATTGAGCTTTATTGAAATTCATAATATTTAAATCTTGATTATTAATAATTTCCTGATTTCAAAAGACTGTTTTGATTTTATCAGTTTATAATATAATTTGCAGCTTAAATGTGAGGCAAGAAATTCATTGTTCATTTGAAATCCATGTGACCCAATTAAATTAATATCTTGCAGCTTCATTGCATTCAATAGAGCTAGTCTATTTTATTGTGAAGGAACTAAATAATATTTATTGAATTTGACACTTTTTTTTAGAAATCCGACTTCGGAAATTCAAAATTAGAATTACTAATTATACTAATTTTATTTATTTAGTTCTGCTATTCCCAAGAAAAATATTTTATTATCTAAATGTTTAATATTCATATCTGTAAATCTCAACGCAGATTTATTTGTGGTATATTTTTGTCATTATGCAGAGAGATTACCAAGCATGAATTGATTATACTCTGTGGTATTTTGGTTGGAAGTTTTTTCCCCAGATTTATTTTTATTCTTTTGGTACCAGCAAATTTTGAGTTTCAAATCTTAAATTAATATTTAAGTCTTTGGTTTTCAGGTGCAACCCTTAGTAAAAAACGAATGATAATTTTATAGTTCTCTGAGACTAAACTTAATACTCTAGAGAAAGACTCTGTTAAACTAAGGATGTTTTAAAAACCATTGTGAATTTATATTATATCTTGATTTTTAATTTACACTTGGGAATATATATTTTTCTATCAATCTCAATATTTATATCAGTGAAACAAATTGGTGCCGTTTTTATCATGTGTAATTTATGTGACCTAATAAATATAGAGCATTAATTTATCGATATTATTTAAGATCAGTCTAAATTCTAGAGGACCTGTTTTATTTTAATATAGTTAGCTCAGATTCGTGTCAATCAATTTATATCATAGATAAACTATGTGTTGGTACATTAAATCATTATTTCGTGATATAAATAATCAAGAGATTCTTTTGGTAATTAAGTAATATCTTTATATATTTCTTTGTTTTTTAGTGGGATTTAAATTGTTCAGTTCATAGTTTCAGAAAATCTTTAATCATTAAGATTTTATGTAACAATATAATTCTATCACTCTTGAATATAAAAGTTAATATACCATATTGACTATATTAAAGTTAATTAGTTACTCCTTTTTTAAATTTCTTTCCTTTAACAATGCTATACTTTTAAAGATATTATATTTTTTTAATTTTATAGATTCAATTTAAATATTAAACTCATTCTTTTTCGATCGTTTTCTGGGATTAATAATTATGTTGACATTAAATAAAATTGTTTTTGTTGGTTTTAGATAGATATAAGAAATAAAACAATCGAATGGGAAATACCAAGTATTAAGCGAACTAATGGTAAACTAATTAAAAGTTTAAATCAAAATTTGCTGTAAAAAACAAAATACTCGATAAAACTGTGTATTAATTAAGATAGATACAATCAATAAAACCAGAAAGAATCACTGAGTTTGTTACTGTAAAAATTAGAGTGGTATTTGATATTTTCAATAGTATTTAGTTAATGATTTCATGAAAAATAAAATAATAGAATTTATAGTTGATAGGATATAATATAAATCTGCTAATTTAAATTTGAGAGTTAATAATTTGATTAATTATAAGCAAAAATGAAAAAGATGAATACGAGATGGAGCTGTGCCATTCACAAAATATGCAAGTTACAAAAAAGATATCGAAATTTAATTTTTACAGGGGTTGCACCTGGTGAGAACAGTAGTGGTAACAGACCAAGTCTCAACAGAGGAGTGAAGATAAGTCGATATTATACTATTCAATTATGTAAATATCCAAAGAGAGGAAATATAACTACTTGATAGACATGAATTTTGATTTATATAATTCATTACTATTTATCAAATTCAATTAATTATAATTCAAATTACTTATTCACTTTATTTTCTAAGAAAATATAATGAATATATTATCACTAAATATTAATAAAAGGTTAATTCTGATAGAGTTATTACAATCTTAATTCAATTAAGATATTGGTTTTTGTCTTTAAATTTTATTATTATTTAAAGTACATTTCACTGAGATCATCATCGTTATATTTTTTACGATTTTTTTAAATAATTTTCTACTATTTATATAATAAATTCAGGATCAATTTGTACCTTGAAGCCATTTTTTAAATAATATTTTTATTTGATTTTTGAATCATTATAAAGACACTTAAAATATTAATGGAAACATTCATGATTATAATCATTAGAGAATTTAACAAAGAGAGTTATTATATGATGTTTTACAAATAGGTTAATTTTATGTCCTTTAAAATTAATCTTTAATTTCAGCATAGTATCCAGCGATTTAAAATTATGAATATTTCTTAATAGATATAGACAGTGTGTTTTTATAATTGGAGTTTCACTTTTATATTTATTATTATTATTACTATTATTATTTAAAAAATCAGATAATTTTTCAATATTGAAGCAGCAAATTTCATTAAGAGTTAGAATACTATTCAGTTATCAATTTAATTGTTAACATAGTTTTATTTTTTTTGTGAAGCAAAACAAATATCTCATTTTTTATGAATATTTGATTGATTGTTTCAACAGAAATCAGATTATAATCTTTAAAATAAATGGCAAATAAACTACTATTAATAAATAAAATAGATTTATAATATTTATTTAATAGCGACCATCATTTTAAGTAGATTTACAATTTTCCTTTTAAAATTAGTAATTTTTGCTGAAAATGATAATTTATAGCTTCACGAAGTGCTTTAATCTTTTCAATGTGAGATTTCTTTTATTTTTCACTCACTTTTTGTATATTATTTTAATTTCGACATATTATTGAGAAAATTTAATTATTTATTTTATCGAAAAACAAAAAAGAAAGAAAAAGAATATGATAGATGCTAATTTCTATCTTTTGAATTGGACAAATTCTTAATAGAACTGAGGAGAAATTGTGAATTCTTAGATCTTCATTTGATTGATATTCATCAGGATATAATAGTTACTATTTTCCGAATATTTTATCTTCTACTTCTTTTAGTTTTTAGGAGTTATCTGCTTATTAATATAATAAGAATTCTTCATAGAATGAGCCAATATCAGTTTTCTTTATTTTGTGTTATATTAGCATTTGAATTTTTGGCTTTGTGGTATTTCACACTACCCATTTTATTATTAATGAAATATTAGAATGATATTGATTCATTGATGTTGTTTGAAGTTAATTCTTTGATTCTTATGTTCTTATCTTCTCAGCAAATATACTTGCTTTCGAGGAGATTTATTATATGGCCATAATTTTTGACTCTGCAAAGATTCCATTTGCAATATTTTAATATTTAGGACAAATCCCTTATTCATAATTCATTTTTTCTTCAATAACGATTTCATGCTTTATGCATCCATTATCTCATCAGTAAGAAAACATTATTATATTATAATAATCCTTGAGGGATAATATTCTATTGGATGAATTTGCTTATAGTAACCAGAGTAATTTGCATAAGCAGGCTAATTAAAAATTTTCTTGAGAGAATTGATTGACTTTTAAATAGCTGAATCATGAAGTGAGAATAAGCTTATGCTCATATATGCTCAAATAAATCAACTAGTTGTCTTATAATTTCTTCATTGATATTTTTTAATCCCGGTTAATAGATCATATTTACCATTAATTTTAAACATATTTATAGATTATTATTCTCATAACTATGCTCACTTTTATTTATATTAACCAATTGATCCTTCTATAATCTATCTTGTTTATAGATTAACCCTATGTAAATTTACCAAGAATTTTGCCTAAACTTCTTACTGCATGAAGAACCTGACTTATTCATTGAATTTCCTTAATTTTTTCCACAAATATCTCTATTTTCAATTCCTCAATAAAGTTTCCTTTCTTCTCAAATATAATACTCTTATACATTGAGTGAATTTTCCCTCAATTAGGATCATAGCCATTCATTTAAAGAGATGAAATTACTTTAGTTCTATTTTATAGGTATAGATATTTTAAAATTGAAGTATTTTTTTAAGATTATCAATCTTCTAATTCTATCTCGAAGCAAAAAATGGGACAACTGTTCAAATAGATTTGTATCCTTTATAATTTCATAATCTAACACATCAAATCTCTAATAATTATTAATCTCTGACAACGTTTTTTGAATCCAATATTTTAAAACTTAAGACTATCTTTACAGTTGAATCTTTAAATCTTATCATGAACCCATTAATATTTACCACTAGTAAAGTTTCATATATATATTTGCCAGATATATTGTATCCAGATAATTATAATTGATGTTTTATTCATCAGTATTCTTAGCAAGTTATTTCATTCTAGAACGTGATCATCCACCATAAATTACACTTCTTATAATCTTCTCTTCTTAGTATTCCTTGATAAATATTTATTGGCTTTGTTTCTACAAATTTTTTTCATTTATTTATCATAATTTATAGAATACCATCATTGGTAGTCCATTTTAAGCTATTACGCTAAAAGTATTAATTATAAATACGCTGGTTCTCTGAGATATTTATATGACAATTATCGAATAATTTCAAAAGATTAAATAATAATTTATTATAATTTTTGTGCTTCACTCAATGTATTTCAATACGTTAACTTTTCAATGACAATTTTTACTAAATTTCTTATTGTTTCTAAAATAGAATTGAATCGGGAAATTGTGAAAATAAAATAAAATTTATAATATAATTAGACAAATGGAAAAATGCGTAAACCTCAAATCCCCTCAATTTCAAAACCCCTGTTTTATTTTTTTGCCAAGTGTCATTTTTTTATTAGTAGATGGTCAAAAAATTTAGGGGGTTGGTCAAAATCATGCATGTTTTTGTAAAAATTCATGTATCTTAAATTTAGGGGTCTGTATAATTAGGGAAGTAGGGAGGTTTGCGAAATTAGCGATTTCAGAGACTTGCGTAGTTTAGAGCAAAATAGGGACTTTTTCATAAAAACCTCTCTCATTTAACTAAAAGGGGCTTGAAAGTAGGGTAACTCCATTAAAATTTTAGAGTTTTTTTAAAAATAGGGCATTCGTGCTTATTTGCGATTATATATAAGTAAATTTAATTAAGTAGAATCGCGAAGGAATTTTTCATTCTAAAAGTGTAAATGTGAAGTAGTAGTATTTTTCAACTTAGTGTTGTTGAGAGTGAAATAGGACATTTTTAAATATAGCTTAATTAGTGTTATTAAATATAATAATCTGCGATGAATTTGAAACTGCTAGGTCAGGGTAAATTATAAAGGGAAACAGCCCTGCACTTTACATCACATGTGAAATGAACATCAATTTAAAAATCCAAACTGAAGTGTGTAATCCACTACTCGATACCCAATGCACATCACCTTGTCTTACCATTAATAATATAATTAATTATAATTTTAACTTCACACTCTAATAATTCATATTTATCATTAAAAATGAATTTAATACAATCTCAAATTTAAATGTAAACTATTTGATTTAATTGAATCAAAGAATAATTTAAATTTTATATAAAAGTATGTTGAAATTAGTGAAAAAGAAAATCAAATACAAAAACAAACCCCATCACCTAAATATATATAGGAGAGATTTTTATAATATAAAAGAGCATCATTACTTAATTAGGCAACCTAACACAATAATTCAATGAGTATAGCAGAAATCTTGAGAGAGATGGCATAGAGACTATTTGCAAAAGGGCTGTATTGTGAGTCGTACTATTGCTGGAGCTACCCTAAATTAGACTGCAAGCCCTCATGAGATTCATGTTGACGCTTTCCATCCACTTTATTTGCATGGCACATTCACTTTTGGGGTCTTCGCTCTTGGTCTTGGCTCTTCAATACACACATATTCTACACTTAAGATTCTCTATGTCAGAATGTTGACACTTTTGTCCAAATGTTGACAGATAGGCAGCTGTTCAAAAGAAGATTTTTTAAGATGAAGCTATTAGCGACTTCATTGTTTTCTCAGCGGGAAGGAAGAGCACACCCTTGGCATCAGTTTCGAGGTTTCTATCTGCACTCTAGTCTACAGTAGAGGTTTAATGGGCTTCTTCAGAAAATGGTTAAAAGACTTACATTAGAAATTCAGGCATATTGGGACTTTCAGTTTTGCTGACGAAGTAAGGGGCGAATCTTCCAATGGTGGATGGCCAGAGATATTACGCGATTCACTATGCAAAGACGCAGGGAGATGGAGTTTCCGACAAAGACATCTATCCCAGGGGCCGAGATACACGAGCATCTTTGTTTCTTATGCTATACCATTGCCTTTCAACCAGGCGCCTTCCTCATCTCTTTGCGTTGAATCTCGGGCTACAGTCACGGGCTTCTTGCATGCATTTGTTTTCCTATAGCTCTTTGCCGCTTTCTTTTGGTGGTTATCTGATTTCCTCACTGATACAGAAGATCAGCCTTAGCGCTTTCCTAATGGATTGAATAGACTTTCGAAGGAGATTTACCTCTTGACGTAAGCTGGGCTAAGGATCTCTGAAGCACTATCCTACTAGCTGTAAGCCCTTTAGCATATCATCTAATGAGGATCCCTTCCACTCTCGTGCTTCAGAGCTGTAATGTCACATCTTCGCACAAAAGGCAGCATGCTCAGATATTAGGAGTGTCAATGCTTAGTTATCCTCGGGTATCAGGCTATACAAGACCTTCCATCTCTCTTACTATTGCAATCTTTGTGCTTAATACGAGTAGATTCAGCTCAAATGTGTTCGCAATATCATGCCCATCTCACTTGCAATGCTATAAGGAGTCAGATAAACAACGCTAATACTCACCTTCCAGCTCCTCAGAGCCTTTCGAGCATAGTAGACATCACCAGAAAGAGTCACATGACTGTTAACCCTAAAAAATCTCTGATACTCTATGGCAGTCATGCGATGTTGATGCTTGCAAAGGTGTGATTATCGAAGGTTCATGCGTCTTTGTCTCCACTTTCCACTTCCCCTGCTTCCATGCCTAGAGGGCTCCCTGCTGGTTGTTATGGCTCATTGTTCTCATTACTGGAAGCCATTAGTAGTAGTCATGTACTTCTAATCATCCCGAATCAGATCACTGTCTTTTTGAGGTCACCATCCAGAGCTGTGAGGCTTAATGCTCTGATTCACTATCGTTCATTGACATAGCAGGGTTGATTAGTTTCGGTTGGATTGAGAGAGTATATTTTCATTATTAATTGTTAGAGTTTAATTGTGAACTTACTATAATTATAATAAACATCTATCATTAATTGTGCTATTTATTCATTTTTAAAGATTCAATGTTACCTTTTGTCACCTTTTTCAATTCACTCAATGGGGTTTTATAAACCTATAATACTTATTCTCAGGAAAGTTTGTTAAAAATTAAATTCCAAAGAAATTTTTTTAAAAAATTAAGCAAAGAAGATCTATTTGATTCAAATTGTAAAGTTACAAATTTTCATTTTGGATAATATAATTATATTTAATACTTGTCCTCAAGATTATCAATTCTGAAGTAAATTTAGGTTCTATAATTTTTATTAAATATTCATTTTATTGGTCCTCTAAAATTAAGATAAATTAAAATATTTTATAATTAATTTACGATTTATCGTCCTTGCCCGACATCGATTGGCGAGAAATCTGCGGTTGAATGTAACCTGAGAGTCATGTCACTGTGCAAGTTTAAAAATCCTTGTAAAATATGAATATTACATTAATTAAACTATGATAATGAATATATTTATCTTGTTCTCAAACTCATCTGTTTCTAAAATAATAATAAGATAATTTTGGATTATCTGGTAAGTTGAATATAAGTCTTATTTGTTCTATATGGTCGGTATTGATAGGCACTCTTTATTTGGAAATAACCTATTAGGACTAACAAGGCAGCGTAATTTCTTGTCAGTTCATTAGTTTCATTGAGGTTACCAATAGTTTTCAATTGCATTCAATGATGAAACTCTTTATATATCATTTAATTGATTTAGATATTATATTCCAATACTCATACTTGAGATAAAAAGCCATAATTAACTTAAATGACTTTAGATTAAAAGATTGTACCAGCCTTTGATCAGGTAAACTACTAATGCCTCTGAGTACATTTACACTAGAAACAACTTGTTATGCATACTTGTATTGGACTGACATTGTGTTAGTTTCCATTCTCTTAATTGAATCAATTTTTGTTGATCTCAACATGGGATGATCTATTTCTTCATTGAGAATGTCTTGCTCTTTAGGCCTAGTTGTTAAGTACCTATTTATCTTCATCATTTTATTGCCAGTGAAGATGCTAACTTTGAGCTTGACTCTTCCAGGAGCATCTTAAGGTAGTTTGTGTGTATTGTCCAGTGTATGCTTATTGAAGAGGATTGATTACGACTATTTCCAGGAAGGATGACTAGTTTGGCTTACTTGGTGTATCTACTGTTAGGCTTGTCTTAATCAACATATTGTGGAATAGTGAGTAAAGCAAAGAAAATCTTGTATAATAATTATTTAGTAATTAGGACAAATGGATTAAATATTGCTTTAACTATTTATTAAACTTCTTTATTAAATTTGACAATAATTATACTTTTCATTAATATTTTCTTAGTATCAAACTAGCAGATGAATCTGAGTATTCTAAGTCTTTATCTCAAAATCCAACTCTTAAACTGATAAATACCGAATAAAGAGAATTAAGTCTTTAGTGTGATGACCAGTTATCAGGCTATGATCTTGCTATGTCTATATCTATAAGTCTGCTCTAGATTTCAGGGTACTTTAAGATAGACTTGAGAATCTTTCTGGGTAGAGTACGCTAAGTGAGTCCATCATGTGGTTCAAACCTAAATGAACTGACAAACATTTTTGCATTTATAATTAAAATAGCAATAGCATTTAAAGTGATAATAATTAACTGGATATCTTTAGTCTTTGAGATGTTATCATTTGATAATATTAATATATTAACTACTTCAACGAGTTCAACCAATAACTCTATGTATTCTGTTGTATCTTCATAGTTGTTATAGTCATTTCTTTAATTCTGCTATTTGTTAAAAATATTATTGATATCCGTATAAATAATAAATCTGAACATTCTTGAAAGTTAATTTACAAATAATATGCAGTCAAGTAATTTATATAAAATAATATAACCACAAGAGTAATTTTTGATTATTATAAATACTTTTATAGCAATTTAATTGATTAATTAAATACTTGTATAAGTAGACATATAAAGTAGGGAAGAAATGAGTTAATTTAATATTTTCCAAATCGAATACACAAAACAAAGGCAAGAAAACATCTCTACAATTTGTTAAAAGAAAATCACCTTGTGAATTTAATATAAACATATCTAAATTTTCTAATTTTTTCCTGTATATTATTATTATGCCTAACTCTTTTTAATGCTTTTAACTGAATATGTATTTATAAATTAAAGAAATATAAATATTATTTAGTTGTAAAATATTTAACTCATGCTTTAAAAACATAGCTTAGTAAGCTATAATTAAAATCTATAAATAATACATTTAATTTAATGAAATTGATTTAGATTTGAGCTATTGTTGAGGAAAATATGAGACATTTCAATCTCCAAACAATAAAATTAAAATAAATTATATAAATATTAGAAAATACTTAATTCTCTATGTTATAATACAAATAGTGATTACTATGGTTATAATTGCTATAATGACGATGATAATGAAAATGAGAAGATTTATATTCTACAGTAGAGATTATTATCCTTTCATCATTCCAACTCCTCCTACTCATCTCCTATTACTTCATAGTAAGCTAGATTCAACAGAATTAATGTTTCGAAGGTCCTCTTCTAAACCTGACATCTAAGTATCATAATTGCACACTCTTATGTCTTATGACATTTGGGTGAGTGGACTGTTCAAAATGAGGTGTTTTGACAATTTCATACTGCATACATGGACCATTGCCAATGAGTGCCCTGTGATGTCCGAGAACATTATTTTTGAATTTTCAATCCACAATATATTAAACGATAAATACAATTTAAATAAAAACAATTTTAATAAAACAAGCATGATGTTACGATTAATTTTGTAAAAATATAAGCAATATTACTCTTATAAAATGTATATTCGGGGGGGGAAAGTTTCCTGCACCGGTTTATAATAAAAAAAAATTTTTAGGATAGTTTCCTGCACTAAATTTTTTTTCATTTTAGAATTTGATTTTTATCACATTTATCAACAAAATTTTTTTTACCAATTTTTTAAAAATCTTTTTACTTAATCTATTCTTCAATTAATCAATATGTTTATTAACATGGAATGTAATCACCATCCAAGCAAGGGTGAAATTTATCCACTATATAGATTCCATCTGATATTAGTAGACTTCTGTATCTCAACCATAATTGCTCTCTCTCTGTCCTAATGAAATTCCAAATATTTTATCCAATTATTGTTAAAATTCTAATTTATTCTTTCAATAGTATATAATATTAGATAATGTATAACACTATATTTTTATGAAGTTCGTATATGATATAAAAAATATCTTAAAATTTATGGGTTGTAAAAAAAATATTATTGTTAAATTTATGAAATTTTACATATAAAAAAAGTGCAGGAAACTATCACGAGTGCAGGAAACTTTCCCCCCCCCGTATATTCCTTATCATGGATATTAATAATATTACCTTAGATGATTATATCGTTTTATGATTGACAGATATTTTATACTTTGTAAATACCATTAAGCATTATTCTATTTATATTTACTAAATTTTAATGCTTAATTTCGAAAAGCAAGTACTTCTAATATCATATATTATTTATATATAGAAACTTATAAGATAGTACCTATCACAAGAAACATTTTGAATACATAATGATCTCGAAAGAGAAACACAAAAGTTATTACTCCAGCATTATTAAATTAGATTGATACTAAAAGGAACGTGATTAGATGAACCTAGTCCCCGACCAGAAGTCACTCAATCTAGGCGCCCCTCTATATAGAGATAAGGCAGCCAACTCTCTCTAAGGTCTTAGCGCAGTACAGCTAAGCAGAATTTGGACAAAACTCAGACTATTGGGAAACCGATAGTGAATCATTTGATGGTTACTCATCCGACTCAAGCTCAGATTTCGAATTTGAAGAATCTAACATACAACTCGACGACTACTATAACTCAACAGTTCAATAAGGAAGACCTCACCATCACTAACAAACTTTCGATTGGTATGGAGTATAATCTAAACAAAAAAGAAATCCTAGTGAATAAAAGTTCTTTGATTAACCCACACTTCATTGGAACGGACACAATTGGTATGTCCCTACTTAACCAAACATTTCACTCAAAAACTCTGCATACAACAAAGGCTAGAAATTTCAACAAATCTATAATA
Source organism: Oxytricha trifallax (assembly GCA_000711775.1). NCBI lineage: Eukaryota > Ciliophora > Spirotrichea > Sporadotrichida > Oxytrichidae > Oxytricha > Oxytricha trifallax. The sequence goes on from ARYC01011001.1 coordinate 13,745, forward strand.
GTTTACCACTTTAATACTAGACTAACCCTTTCACGGCAAAAGGTAAAATAGATAGTGAAAAACCTACGAAAGTAAACAAGTACGAAAAACAAACTTCAAAAGGCAACACCCAGAAACCCCTTCAACAAAACCCCAACTAATGGGAATTCAGAACTAGAGGCATTCTACACAAATAATAGTCAGAAAAAATGGAGAAGAAGCCTTCCTTCTTTAACTCCAAAACATCGCCTTAACTAGTATAGAATAAGCAAGATTCTCACGATACTATCTAATAGTTGAAATCCAGTATACCTGAACCTACTATACAGTCCACTCAGATATAAGAAGAATCGCCCGAGCTTCCCAGCTGGATATGTGATGAATCACCCAAAAAGCCTAACAAGATATCTGAAGAATCACCCGAAAAAATAGACAAGATATGTGAAGAATCACTCAAATACCTACTAAATAGGGATGACATTATTAAAAAGGCTATATAACCACCAGAATCTGGCCAGATTTTGACCAATAAAAATTAAGAACAACAGCCTTAATAAATGAAAGGGGAACTAATAATCAACTTGGATATTCTTATTAAACCTAAAGAAGTATAAACCAAACTATTACTCAGTAAATTCTAAAATTTCAACCCTAAAGAAATAAGATTTAAACTTCTACAAAGACTTATAGACTCCAAAGACCAAAATAAGTTTCATAACTTTGAGCCTTGAAAGATCCAATTGATTAATCAACTTAGCCCCCTATATTAAGGGGAGCTTCAATTAAGAAGTTTGCAAGAGAGAGTACTTCTCACCAACACTCTATGCATGAGTGAATTTGAAAATTATTTCATTGGTGAGCAATCTAAAGAACCAAAGCCACCTTAAGTAAATATAAGAAAAAGACAGAGGAAAGAACAGAGACAGAAAAATGGATGGCACAAGAAATTGACAGAGAAGACAAGATAAGTTTAGTGAATTATGTTAAAGTCCAAAATTTACTAATATCACAAACAAAATAACTAATTAAAAGGGCTAGACCCTTATATATATTGAAAAATATTATTGATCGGGGGTCCCCAGAGACCTCAATGTGATCACATTATTATTATTATTATTATTAATCCAGCCCTTAAGTTCTTTATATGATACTAGAATGTATTTAAGAGTCATAATTGAATAGGTTCTAAAATTGACCTAATAGAATCTTTAGACTAATTCCCGTCACAAATCGATGTCATATTCATATAAAGTATCTAGGATTACTGTTGAAAAACAGTAATTGATCCATAACAAGAAACCCTTCTAACTCATATAATAGTTAATCTACAAATTGGATGTTTAATTAACACCTTCTTTATAAATATCAATATAAAAGTAACCATATCATGAGATTCAATCTAATTGATACTTAACCTAGTTAATATTATGGAGGATCAACCTTCGATTCAATCAATAACCATCCCTGTTTTATTTATAGACGAGGAAGAATAAATATAGTGGGTACCTTAACAGACAACTATAAACCTATAGTAGCAACATAGTTAAGCCGGAACACTTAACACAATAAATTCGATCTCACTAAACAGTCTTTCTTTATTGAATCTAATACCTCGTTTAACAAGACTATAGCCATTAATATGAATAAACCTGAGATATTAAGTTATAAAATGTATTTACTCAAAGTTCTATAAAATACTGTTAAAATATCGACAATATAAACAAATTTGAAAAAAGAAATAAGAACTTTTGAGAAAAGAACGCCTTATCTCTTATTATCATAGAAAAGGCATATAAAATTATTACCGAAAGGGAAATAAGTGCCTTCAAGAAACGCCACAAATAATATTGAGAATGCTATTAAAGCCAATGAAAATGTAAATCTTTATTCAAATAATGAAAAGCTAATTATTAAGGATATTACTTAAAATTACATTGAAATTAATTTGGTAAGGAAAGAATGAAGAATGAACTCCATCATTTAGACGGAGGAAAGGTCCCTCATGAAAAACTCTCATAACTTACATAATAGCTCAGACTCGAATAATATTAAAGTCATTATAATTATCGTGATAAGATTACCGAGGGCAATCATTTAAGTGGACTAAATTTAAAATATTGATGACAATATGTTTTGTTATTTTAACAATAAATCGAAGGGAAATAAGCCTAAACACTGAAAGAACTCCGCTATTTCAAAGAACTAGTCTAAAATGAATTAACATTTCCCCGCATTGAAAAAAGTTTGGCATTTACACTAGTTATATTTGTGATTAAGTCTTCGGGTTGTAAATTAATAAACTAATACTATAGTTATTAAAAGTTTAATTTATACATTTTATATTTATATTATCTGGAAAAATGGAGAAAAATAAGAAACATTTATGTAGCTCATTCCAATTATATTTGCTGTTTATTAAAACAATAATATCTTCGTATACAGTATTTTACTTGTAAGTATCAGGCCATAAATATAATTAAAATAATAACTATTCTCATTATTAATATATATTTACTCTCCAAAAGAAGATATATTTGCTTTATAATTATAATTGGATATTATTAACAACAAATACTTCAATGTTCTGTGACAGTTAATAAGAATAAATAAATGATTAATAACTAACTAATCTATGAAATTGCAATAATATTAAAGCATATATTAGTATAAAAATATATAATAGTAATAAGAGATTTAATTGTATTTTAGTCTAAAATAATCACATTTTATAATAATAAATTATTTAAAAATGTTCATTAAACATAATGAGGAGGAGAAGAAGAGCAACTCAAATGATAGAAGTATGGAATATTATAAAAAAGGAAAAGGGAATTCTGGAGAAAGGAATAGAAGGCAAGATACACCGACAGAGATAGGAGCAGAGATACTAAGAAGCGCTAGTATTTGAAATGAAGAGAATATCAGAGTTCCATTAAACGAATAGATAGGTTTTTTGTTTTAAAAGGAGACTTAAAATTGGAACATCAAACTCAAGCTAAAAGTTAAATGAATCAAAGAGATAAAAAAACCCAATTCGACAAACACGAGGATGAATCAGTGTGCGTTCTGGGAGATCAGATGAAGTTCAAAAGAATCATCGAATTGTTAGATGTTGCCTGTCAAGGACTCGACAAAATAATCTACTCCAAGAAAGGGTGGATACCACTGAGGACAGGAATGATTATAATCGTATGCTGCCCAAGCGTAAGGACCAAACTAGAGAAAGTATTAGTTTAAAAAAGTATGAAGATAGAAGAGAAGCAAGGCAAAGCGGAATGAGGGAGAGAAATTTGTAGTAGAGAAACAACATGAAAACTAGAAAGAGATAAAAAAAGAATTGAAACATTTTGACCTGATCCCTGGAAATCAAATTTAAGAAGAAACGATGGAAACTATATATAAAAAATTGAGGAGGTACAAATTTATCAAAACAAACTGGGACTTATGATAAATCCTCGAATAGTCGTGGACGACAAAGGAATACAAATCTATGAGAAAATTATTAGTTCTGAAAATTGGAAGCTTGATAATGACAGATACTGGAGTGACACAGAGACTTGGAAGGAATAGTTATGCCAACAAGCTGATAGAGAAACTTAAAAAATTGAGAAAACTAGATTCTTCTGAAAATTGTGAGAGGAATTAGGACTCTAGATATCTAAGACACAAAGAAATCTATAGGAAGCCTTGCTCTCATACAAAAACATTTAGGCAAGATAAGTGAACTTGCATAGGAGACTGTTGGAAAGGAGCTCAAGGTCAACATACTATATAGCTTTGCAAACATAAACTAAGTAAAAGATTATGAAGGCTGCGAGATCTTGGCACTATAACCTAGTACTGGAGTAAGAGAGTGAGGCAGTATTCAAAATCTTAGTTAAAGACTGGATTAATATGTAGAAATACTACATGATGTTCAGCATGGAATTCGAATTCATGAATATTGAGATCGGTAGATCAGGAATTGCACTGAGATGACGAGAGAAACAGAAAAGAAAAACAACAAGATTTGGGAGCTTGCAAATGAGTTAATGGGGTCAGAAACTTACATATTCAACTCCTAAACAGACCAGTGGGAAGATCTATTAATAAGGGAGGTCCCAGGAGGATAAATAGAGAGGGAACTTTTAGTAAGTGAGGACAAATTCAGTGAATTAATGGATAAAATCCCGGAAATCCTTTCAGCAATAAGGTGAAACAACAGCAAGAAAAGAAGGAAGAGGAGGTAGTCTCAATGAACACTTATAAAACAAGAAGAACAGCCTAGAAGGAACAGAGAAGCAATTGATAGAAAAAGATAAATAGGAGGAAAGTGGATTTAGGTGAAGTAAGTATAAGAGATGAGCAAGATAGAATGAACCGAGGGGAACCGCAACTGACTACTATCCAATAAAAACTGATTTAAAAATATTATAATTTGAGTAATTTATCGCTCTTGTTGTTCAATTCGAATTTATTTAATTTTACCTTCAAATTTACTAATACTACTTATTTAAAAATGAAGAATACTCCTTTTTAGTAATTAAAACTGCGAATGTATTAAAGAAAAACTTTAATATAATAAGTTTAAGATATGGATTAGTATCAATATAGAAAGTGGTGTTTATTCACTAAATAATCATTAATACCCTTTAAAGTGAATGCATTACAATTAATAATAATAAATAAATAGAAAGATAAAATCAAAATAATAATTTGTCTTGTTGTTTATTTACAATAAACCTTATTACTTATTTGTATAAAGTTGCTGTTTTATAAAAAATATAAACAATTAAATCTGATTATAGTTCCTATTTCTTTCTATAAAGAGTATAATAAAGTATTAATTGCTGCATTTTTATCATAATTCATAAGGAAGATGCTAAAATAATAGCGATAATACAAAGAGTAATAAATTAATTATGGATAAGATTTCCTAACTTTTACTAGAATTTGACAAACAAGTTAATAGCAAATATATCATTAAAAATCATAGTATGTCAATAAATCAACTAAATATTGAATCTTTTACATTAGGTTTACTCATTATTCTTAATTATTTGTTAATATTATTGTATTTTAACTCTTCATCAATCCTAATAAACAAAAATAAGAAACTTAAAATATAGCTTATGAAATAAAGTAGCTGTTTTTATATTATAATCACACTAACAATTGCTGTCCAATATTAAAATACTGACTTATTAAACGATTTAAATTGATTTGGACTAATCTTGAGTAAATCATAAAACAGAGAAAGCTTTTTAAAGATAATTAAGCTTAACTTTTAATATAAAACAATTAGAAGTTTTTAGAAAGAGATATGTGTGAAAATCGATATACTTTATTTCACCTCTTATAAAACCCCAATGCTATTATTTACAAGATTTGGGTGACGATTGAAATTAATTAAGATAGATTTAATTATTATAAATATTTGGTAGCTTTAGTAATTTATTAGAGGGTCCT
>ARYC01011003.1:0-14165 GCA_000711775.1 Oxytricha trifallax
GCTTCTCTATGCTCCTTCATATGTCTGTACCAGCTTGATTTCTGAGCAAAATTTCTCTCACATAACTCACAAAAATAGACTTCAATCTCTTCAGTTTGTATAGGAATTTCATTATCACCTTTCTCTTCCTCTCTGTCTCCCACACACTTGTTTGCCATTTATTTTCTATTATTAATTTCTATTTTAATAACAGAGACCTCAAGTGATAGCTCTGGTAGTTACTTATGAGAGTTCATCTCGCAGCTATCACACTTTTTATTGCTCCCAAAGGTAAGTCTCATTTAGTTCTATGGAAGTGCTGTTGTTTTTCTTAAAATGTTAGCGCTCATATTTAAATTTGAATCTAAAATTATAAAACTGCCTCTATAACTGAGAACTTATATGAGAGCTTTGCAAGCCTACAAGTATCAAGGGAAGTTCTTAGAGTATTAGCGAAGATAAATGAGCACTAAGAGACGAACAGCTCTAAAAATGGGTGAGAAAGTAACCATTTATACTATCAATAATAAGTTGATTATAGTACGTACCGATTTAGGAGGTGCACCTAATTAAGTATTGTACTGCTTTAGGAGGTATTTTGTGATTTTATGATTTAAAATTAGGGTGCTCCTAATTAAGTACTAGCATTAATTAATGCTCCTAATTAAGTACTAGCATTTTAGGAGCTGCTCCTAATTAAGTACGTACCAATTTAAATTTAAAAATATGGAAATAAAACAGTAGAAAATGATATCAATCTCTCAAGTTTGAAACCAGTTCTCAAAACCCTCTCCATATCCTTCTAAGAGGTTGACCTCCTATAGGATGCCCATATTTAATAGTAAGTTTTACAGAGGTATATAATTGAAATAAATAAACTTAAATTTGAATATCATTCATAGAAATGAAAACAAGATGGAGTCGATGAATGATGTAATGAAAAGAGTCCAAGTACAAGAATTGATTTAAAGATTTTGAAGCAAGGAGGATTTGCACCTCTACCTGGTGCAGCTAGGTAATGATCTCGTAGTAGCTAATCTTGATTAGGTAATTGGTTTGTTCCTGCCAACCATGGAAGGTACTAAAATATCATTTCTAAGAGCGATACTCTGCGAAGAGAAGAAAGCATTGAAAACCTAAGATGTAAAGTTTGCAGAGATTCCAAACTATCCAGAAATATCAGTGACTAACTTATATGATGATGCTATGAATGACCCAGAGGTTTCGCAGTACCTGCCTACTAAGAAGCAGTTGTCAAATAAACTACCTGAAAGAAACTATTTCTTGGCATACTTGCAACAATTAAAGGTGATTATTTAAAAGAAATTATTCAAGAATCTCATAAGAAAAGGTACAGCATTTCTTCGGAAGATAAGGACAAACAATGGATCAAGATAAGTTAGAGCTGGCTATCAGAGCTGCAGAAGCACCCTTATATTTCAAGTAAGATTTGCAGCTTAGCTCTTTAGAAAAATCTTGTACTAGCAGCTTCTTGATGAAGGAATAGAGCAAGCTTCACAGAGAGCGAAAGCCGCAGACAAAGCATGAAGTCAGCAAGAGACTTTATTCAAATATTTAACCTCCGGAGTCAATGAACATAGATGCTGGAGCTGGCAGCAAGAGAAGAAACTTAGGAGGAGGAAAGCAAGAAGTAGAGAAAAGAAAGAATACCCAGCTCCTACTAAAGAATTTTCAATGTGACTTATATATCCATTAACTTAACTACAAAACTTATTTATATACATTCACACTCCCTTCTTTAGCACACTTTTAAGCCAATTAATTATCTAATCTATTAGCTGCACTTTTAATAAAGTCTACTGTATCGATAGGTAGGTCATGCAACAACTGGTAGAGCAGCAGTTTCTTGTAACAATTTTTTAATATACCCCAGAAGAATATAATTCCATTAAACTATAGGCTGTAAGGTACGTTGAACCATGGTGTTATTCTTAGTTTTTCATAACTATTCCTTGTTTCTTTTGTCTTATGAACAGAAAAATTATCAACAAATAGTATAATCTCTTATTCACGGTACTTCTCTCTCAGCTGTTCTAAGAACTTGATATACTGCTCTGTCTTAATAGAGCGAGGTTGAATGACATAAGTTTCTAAACCAGCATTCTCGCTAATTTCTCCAAGAATTGCCATTGTTTATACCTTGACTTTCTAGTCATATACTTCTATGTTGCTATGCCTCTTATACCAAGACTTCTAGATGAAAGTGTTGAATGTAAACACAGCCTCGTCAGCATGAATAAACTTAATATTATTCTATTAGGCTCTCTGCATTTAATTATAAATATAATTTAAGTTGTTGTTGTAAAATGGCAGAGTGAAATCAATTACTCTCTTGATACGATTAACACCTTTGTAAGAGATACCATTTCGTTTATAGATGTTGGCTATAGACTAAGCAGAGATCTTCAACTCAGGGAACTGGCGGTGAAACATAATAGCTCGTTAGTCGAGAGAGAAGTGAGCCCAATACTTCAAAGTTTTTTCATTAATAAGATAGTCAATATGCTTCTATAGAAACTTTGACTTCCTCTTAGGCTAAGAATTCAGCTATTATTGCTTTAATTACACAGCTTTCAAGCAGTGAGAGCGAATAGTTGATGGACTACGCTTTAAGAGCAATTCAATAGACTTATAGTTCAGTATTGGTTTGACTTATTCACTATACATATCACATCCATAACGTAGTTTAAACACTAAATCTAAATACTCTTCATCATAAATAGACCCCAAAAGCTTGCTATTTTTGTCTCACATTTAATTAATAATCCCAACTCCTAACAAATTCCCTACAAATCAAAGCACTTATAAACCTCATTAAGGGGTTTTGGGGTTTTGAATCAGTAATGACTAATATGCTTACAAGATATATATCCTTTTAATAACTGCCTTGCTGATGACAAGCTTCACATGGAATTGTTAATGATTATTATGCTCTTTAAAAGGCAAAGTTCAATGAGTGCAGGCATATCATCTAGCTTGATGCTATTTTACTTAGTAAAGATCATGAAGCCTTTAGGCTTCCTTTACTTGAAATGACTTACAGAGAATTCTTATCTGACAATAGAGGTCAGAGATAAATTAGCTAGATAGTATAGCAGATAGTTGAAAGGATTGAAGAGCTTTACAAGCTAGGTTATGTTCATAGAGATTTAAGACCAGAGAACATCATGATGAACTTTCAGCCTCTTAGAAGTTTATATTATTGAATTCAAAAGAGTTCAAAGAATACAAGCCTCTGTATAAGGAAATGTATACGGCACTCCTGGATAATTCCCATTAAGAAAAGATTGGAGAGATGGAGACACTTAATGAGATATCTGGGCTCTAGTAGTAATAATAAATCGAGCGACATGCCAATAAACGATTACTTTAGCAGCAGGGGTGAGAGAGATTCTAAGCTGAGAATCAAACAATTTCTCGATAAAAATTAATTAAATGGATGTCTCAAAGAATTTGCATACTCAACTATTATCAAGACAAGCTAAGAGAATTAAGTAACAATAGAAACAGTCAAACAGTAACTTAGAAAGATAAAATTCAGAGAACTGCCACTTGACTCCAATCTTATGTTTGTGTGAAATATTATTAAAAAAAACTCGCTTGCTATATTCACTTAAATTACTAATATTTAAACATTAAACCCCTACTTAAACCCTATTAAAACCCTAATAGACTATGTACTAATTCAGTAGTTGCAGCCTGACACAGTTTTGCTGCAGCTTATGTTTTATCTTATAATATTTTTTTTAGCTTAGTGTTAAAATTATGATATTTTTAAAGCCTCTAATATAGAGTATTTAAATTTTATATTTTTGAGAGTCATTCTTTAAAACAATGTCTCTCGAGGTTTTTAATTAAATAATCAGAAAAAATTCGTTATAGATACAAGTCTCAATATTTCAATATCTTTAATAAATAGATCTATTTCTGTTATTATTTTAAATAATCCTTAAGGATATATGAATAAGTTTTTTTTATTTTTTTTAGCATCTTATTAAGATTCCTTAACTTAATTATGTTGTAAAATATGAGATAAAACCTAAAAAAAGAATAATTTTCTATATCTTTTCAGAATTATCATAATTCCTTTTATATATATAGACATATTGATAAGAAAATTTTGAAAAATTAAGAAAAAATTGTTGATAATATTTTTCGATATTGAATTCCTCGAGAGACACTGTTTTAAAGTGTGACTCTCAACAAATACAATAAAATACAGTTTAGTTTGAATTGTTGGAAGCTTAAATATAATTTAAATAATTATTAATATTTAAAAAATGGAGGATTTTAAAGGAAAAAGTCATCTTTCCTCATTCAGCATCTCTAAAATATTCAATGAAATGAAACTGTGATAAAAAGTTTACTTTTATCAATCAAAAACTCAATCAAGCAGCTTCATGGGTATTTTGGTTTTGATTGACAATCGAAATTTATAATCTGAATGAATATTTTGAAGATGCTGATAAAAATAGAGAAAACAATTTTTTTTAACACTTAAAAGTAGAAAAAGTTAATGTGGGTGATACGATGCTGTAATTTTTCAAATTCAGTGAGACTAGTATTCTTATTATAAACGAAAAAGTCGAATGTAATGGAAATAATTTTTTTATATATAACTTTCCAGAATGCTAAAAAGGGATCCCCCCAATTCTGGAATTTCCAATCGTTCCAGAATCATTCTGGAATTTCAAGTAATTTTAATATAAATTTTAGATTACTATTTTTCATTAATTTTAAAGAATTTTTTAAATTAAAAAAATATTGTTTGTTAATGTTATTTCAAAACGATAACTTTTATTTGAAATTTAAGAATTTTTTTTACTATTAATATATTCATTTAAGAGTTAGTTTTATTAGTTTTCTGATCTATTTTTACAATAAAACCTTAAATATTTAAAAAAGAAATTTAATTCCATGAATTCTTAATTTTATCAAATATGATTTATTGATAAAATAGAAAACAATCGGTAAATCTAAATTTAAAGATTAATAAAAGCAGTCATTAATTATATATTGCTAATTAGTTTTTAATAATGTTTGGAAAAAATGAAATAAATACAATCTAAATTTGAGATAACAAAGAATATATACAATCAGTATTTTTAATAGGGATTTGATATTTAAATAAATATAATTTTTCCAGATTCGTTTGTTATCTAGCACACTAGTGTGTATAAGTGTGAAATTATAATGTTTTAATTTATAATCGAGGCTTGCCTATATATCCAGTTTATATGTAGAATTATAGGCTGCGCCAAATGCAAAACTTAAAAGTTAAATTCCTTGATATTTTTAGAATTTTTTCAGATATAATGATTATTTATCATGAAAATAGTATTTTGAATAGAAAATATTTTAAAATGAATCGCTTACATAAGGTTGAAAATTCTTGAATAGCTTGGAGAATCAGAGAGTTATTAGAATAATGTAAGGTTATTATAGTCCATTTTAATTTATATTTAAGTATTTGTAAATCTATTACGTTTATTAATTTAATTCTATAATTTTTAATTTTTAAACATAAATGATTGATAATGAAAAAAAATAAAATTGTGAATAAAACATATTTATAAATATATTATATTTATATAAATAGTTTTTTCCTTCATTTTCTCCAATCACAAATTTTATAAGGTTTATTAAGATCCAATTATTTATCGTTTCTATAAATAGTTTTAAACATAATTTATAAAAATTAATACTTACTTGTTTTTAATTATTATTGTTTAAATAATGAAATTATAATGAATATATATGTGCAAAAGTTTTTTTAAGGAAACTATTGCTTATATTCTTCTTAATTTGAATTAACTGTTAAAAATAATAAATTCTTGTTTATGAATTAAAATAAAAAAATACTAGTAATTTTTTATATAGTCGTAGCATTTACAATAATAGAATAATATATTAATAAATAACAAATTTAAATTTTTTAATACCTACTATTAAATTCCTCTAAATATTTTTATTTTAAATCATCAATACTGAAAGATAAGTAAAATAAGAATTAAAATAGTCATGATTAATAACAGTTAAATATATAGCTGTTAATTAAGGTTTGAAAACAAGAATATTAAGTATTAATAATAATAAATATACTATGGAAGCAATACTTAACGATTAATGAGCAGCTATTGAATTACTCATCGAGACCGGTTTTCTCAAATTGCCAATTGATATATTTTATATAAAAATTAACATTAATTATAATTATTGCTTGCACTATATGTCAAAGCAAGCTAAAAATGTACAAGGACGCAAGCTACTTGGATGGTTATGTTATAAAATGCACCAGGAAACTATTAATAATTATTTGATAAACTATCAATGAATATTTTAAAGGTAAGATTTTTTTAAGTTAAGTGAAATTATATAATCAATTTGGAAATTTTTGGTAATCGGTAATAACATTAGATTTCTTATATTTTTTTAATTAAATTTGGTTTTTGATAAATATAATACAACTTCTATTTAAAACAGTGCTTGGCAAAGTGTCATTTAAAAGAATATTTAACTGTTTGCTGTCCAAAAACAATATCTTTGCACGTTTATGATATTAAAAATAATTTTTTACTTTAATTTTATATTAATTACGGTTATAGTAATATAAAAGTTTTTTCACAAATCATTTTCAAGTTGTATATTATATATGCAAGAGTTCACCAAGATGGTTATAGAATTTATGATAAAATAAGATGGTCTAATCTAAAATTATAGCATGAAAAACATATCTATTACAATTTTATATTAAATAATACTAATCTATTTTTGCTTATTTAATTATTGGTTGGTCTAAACCTCAAATAAAAACATTCTAACACAAAAAATTTTACTAAAAGATTTTCTGGCAAGGATAGTTCTCCAAAAGACTCTATTAAAATTGTATTTTTAATTAATAATGTATAATTACATCTCAAACTATATAGAGTCTCTATTGAGAGAGTTGAAAGTCCACACTTCAATGACTTATTGTACAAGGATTGGTGATTAAAACTGTGAGGATTCCTTATATGAAAGTTAGTGTAATTTTAATTTATTAGTGGATAAGGAATATAAAAAATGTAGCCTTAGTACAACAGAATAACATACGCTATAGATATTTTTTGAAAATATGAACAAACATAATTGATTCAAAATCTCTTTAAATTAATAAATAAAGTATATCTACTAATACACATACACTTCCAACAAAAAATATTTCCATTAACTAATACAAATTACTTAATATAAATGCAGAATAAATGTTCTAATTTATTTAAAAATTAATGGTTATTTTTTTATTAAAATATTAACATATAATAAAATTATAAAATTAGAGATGAAATAAAAAGTAATTGAATCTCAAATATTTATAAAAATCCTTGAGTAATTTAGTATTAATAATATAGATGTAATATAAAATTGAAGGTTCTATTATGTTTAAGAAATTGATTTAGAAATTCCAGCATCATTCTGGAATTTTAGGTGATTTCAGAATGATTCTGGATCGATAAGAAATTCTAGAATTGTGGGGAGATCCCTAAAAAGCTGAGTAGAATAAATTAAAATATAAATTATCTTTACCTATTGGTGATGCTAACTCAAAACTTGATAATGATATAAAAAATGGCAAAGTAGATTCTACGAAACAAAATCAATTTCTCTATAAATATGAGTCAAGCCTCAAAACCCCTTAATTAGGTTAATAAGTGCTTTTATTTTAGGGAATTTGTTAGGGATTCTGATTAATTAAATGCGAGACAAAAATAAGAAGTTTATGAGGTCTATTTATAACAATGAAATATAGATTTAGTATTTAATTACGCAATTGGTGTGATTTATACAATTAATTAATAAAACCAGTCATAAACTATTTTTCAATAGAATTGCACTAAAAGTGAAACCTATAAACTGTTCGCTTACACTGTTTAATAGCTGTTTAATCAAGGCAATTAATGCTAAATTCTAAACCTAAAGGAAGTTAAAGTTCTTCTTTATAAAAACTTTTAGACTATCTTATCAATGAAAAAGCCTAGAAGTATTGAGCACACTTCTAATTGAAAAACGAGCTACTATATTTCCCCACCAGTTCCCTGAGTTGAGGATCTCTGCATTATCTGTTGCTAAAATTAATAAACGAAATGGTATCTCTACAAAGTGCATCAAGAGAGTGATTGATTTCATTCTGCCATTTAACAACAACTGACTCCAACTTTAATTATATTTATATTTAATTACAGAAAGGATAATAGAATTAAATTATATTAAGTTATACATGCTGCGAGGTTGTGTTGGCGAGGTTGTGTTTTCCTTTAATACTTTTAAATAAAAGTCTTGGATTAAGAGATATAGTAATATAGAGGTATATGACTAGAAAGTTAAAGTACAAACAATGCCAATTCTTGGAGGTATTAGCGAGGATTTTGTCTAAGAATCTTATCTTATTAAAACTTGCTCTATTAAGACACTGAAGTATATTATGTTCTTAGATCAGTTTAAAAAGAATTATTAAAAATAAGAGATTATTTTATTAGTTGATAATTTTTCTGTTTATAATACAAAAGAAATTTAGAAGAGATTTGAAAAAGTTTAAATTAAACCTATGTCCAACGTGCCTTTCAGCCCACAGCTTAATGGAATAGAATTCTATTGGGATATAATTAAAATATCATTACAAGAAACTGCTCCTACACCACTTTATGAATGATCTGCCTATCGATATAATAGATTTTATTTAAAGTTCAGCGAAAAGAGTAGATAATTAGTTTGGCTATAAGTGTGCTATAAAAGTGAATGGATATAAATAAGGATTAGAGTTAAGTTAATGAATATAAAATTCACATTTAGTTCTTAAGGAGGAGCTGACTCTCTTTCTTCTCTTCCTTACATTACTTCCCTCCTCCAGGTTTCTTCTCTTGCTACTAGCTCCAGCATCTAGGTTTATTAAATCTGGAGGCTGAATATTTGAATAAAATCTCTTACTAACTTCATACTTTGTCTAGGACTTTCGCTTTTTGAAGCTTGCTCTATTTCATCATAAAAAAGATGCCAGTTCCAGATTTTTTAAAAAGAGTTAAGAAACAAAACTTACTTGAAATATAAGGGTTTTTCTGCAGCTCTGATGGACACCTCTCACTAATCTTGATTTCTTGTTTTTCCTTATCTTCTGAAGAGATATGTACCTTTTATATGAGATTTTTAATAATCTCTTTAAAGTAATTAATTTTGGTTGTTGCTAGCATACAAAAGAAAAAGTTTCTTTCAAGTAGTTTATTTGACAACTATTTATTAGCAGGAAGGTACAGTGAAACCTATAGGTCATTCAAGCATCATTATACAAGTTAGTCACTGAGATTTCTGGATAGTTTTGAATCACTGCAAATTTTACATCTAAAATTTTCAATTTTTTCTTCACTTCGCAGAGTATCGCTCTTAGAAATGAAATTTTAGTACGTTCCATCGTTTGCATGAACAAACCAACTTCATTATCAAGATTATTTGCCATGAGTTCTTTACCTTTTAGACACTAGGAAGCTGTGTAAATCCTCCTTGCTTCTAAATTCTTAGGGGGGGGGGGGGGGGGGGTTGAATCAATTCTTGTGCTTGCACTCTTTTCATTACATCATTCATTGACTCCATCTTGTTTACAGATCTAAGAAATGATATTCAAATTTAAGTTTAGTTGATTTCAATTATATAACTATGTAAAACTTACTATTAAATATGGGCATCCTATAGGAGGTTAACCTCTAAGAAGGATATGAAGAAGGTTTTGAGAACTGGTTTCAAACTTGAGAGATTGATATCAATTTCTACTGTTTTAGTTCCATATTTAAAATTAAAATTTGTTTGTACTTAATAAGAATTGCACCTGAATTGCTAGTACTTAAAACTAGGAACAACCTAAATTGTATTATCAAATAAAAAATTACCTCCTAAAACATTACGAACTTAATTAGGAGCACCTCCTAAATTGGTACGTGCTATAATGAACTTATTATTGATAGTTAAAATGGTTACTTTCTCAAGAACATTTAGAGCTGAATCGTATCTTAGCAATAATATTTCTTCTCTTTAACTCTACAAAATTTCCTTGAAACCTTTAGGCTTGCAAAGCTTTCATACAAGCTCTGAGTTTTAGAGGCAGTTTTATTAATTTTAAATTCAAATTTAAATA
The DNA here is from genome assembly GCA_000711775.1 of Oxytricha trifallax. Taxonomy (NCBI): domain Eukaryota; phylum Ciliophora; class Spirotrichea; order Sporadotrichida; family Oxytrichidae; genus Oxytricha; species Oxytricha trifallax. The sequence continues at coordinate 10,160 of ARYC01011003.1, forward strand.
TGAGCGCTAAAATTTTAAGAAAACAACAGCACTTCCATAAAACTAAATGAGACTAACCTTTGGCAGCAATAAAAAGTGTGAAAGTTGCGAGATGAACTCTCAAAAGGAACTACCAGAGCTATCACTTGATGTCTCTGTTATTAAAATAGAAATTAATATTAGAAAATAAATGGCAAACAAGTGTGTGGGAGATAGAGAGGAGGAGAAAGGTATTAATGAAATTCCTATACAAACTGAAGAAGCTGAAGTCTACTTTTGTAATAAGTGTGAGAGAGACTTCGCTCATAAATCTAGATGGTATAGTCATATGAAAAAGCAAAGAGAAGCTAAACCAGCTGTATACTTAAAACATGATAAAATCGAAATTAAGTATAATTACTTCGAGTGCCATAAGCTGTATTCCCATACAAGAGATTTAAGGAAGCATCTTTTAAAAGCTCACAAGAAAGATTTAGAGATTGAAAAGCATGAAGATGTTTTGAAGCTATTAAACAAAAGAAAAGCAAGAGAATCTTCGAAAGTGGTAGAGACCGAACAAGCTATTAAGTCAAAACCATTAATCTTCAAACCTGTTGAAAATGGTTATTTATATAATGGCATTAATATTTTTATTTTATATGAATTTCACTAATAATAAATTAGTGAAGGTCAATTAAATTAATATTATTGACGTTTTATTACCTAATAATGTATTCTTAATTTTAACTATGCGTATATCAATAATTTATCGTCCTAATATTGAATATGATTAATAACTTATAGTACATATTCTAAAATTATAACACTTTTTTATTATAGTTTAAATTAAATTATATTATGATATACAAGTTTTAAAGACTTTTATAAATTCTAATAAGATTTTAGGAACATTACTCTTTAAGAATAGAGTCCAAATTTTTTCATTTATTCACTATTTGTGGATAAAAAACTATTATATATGATAAAAAGGGACAATAAAATCGATATATAAATAAGAATGATTTCAGATAGATTTATAAATAATTACATTTGAAAAATTAGGATTCCTTAATTATATGAGGCTTAATATGATTATTAATTAATAGTAAAATATAATATATTTTTCATAATACTAATATGAACTAAATAATTATTATATTTAAATTAAGTATAAGTTTACTAGGTAAAGCATTTTAGTTAACTAAAACGATATCATTTAATGACTCTTCTTTTGTTGGAATCCAAGATTTTCATAAATCAAAATATTTATAATTAACTATTGGATTTTAATTGTATAAAATTCAATTTCATCTAATGGCTATAATAATTAATTTCATATTTGATATCTATGAATATTTAAGGAAATCACACAACCTATTAGCATCTAAAATCCAAAAATATGATTAATATTCAATTAAAAAAGATTCCTGTTCTTGCTTAAATTGACCTAGACCCTTCACTTTAAAGCTACATTATATTAGAAGACTCTTTTGATAAGAAAGTTATCAATGATCATTAATATGCATACAATGTGCATCCCTTCAACTATCTCTTAAGTGATGATAAATATTAAATGGAGTTTTACAAATGAGTAACAAGCACTCACTTTAGCAAAGTTTAAAGAGTGTAGTTACTTAATCAAGCTAGATCATGTTGCTTTCAGACTTCCACTCTACGAAATGACCATAAGAGATTTCATAAGAGATAAAAGGAATCAAAAGTAATTTTAATGAATAGCAATCCAAACCATACAAGGTATTAAGGAGCTTCACAAGTTAGGGATTGCTCATAGAAATTTTAAGCTTAACAATAGTAATGATAAACTTTTCACCACTAAGGGTAGCAATACCGTTTTCAACAGAGCCTAAAGAGTGGATGTATCAAGACTTGGAACTGAATGGGTACGCAAGGATACTATCCAGAAAGAGAAGACTGGGGATATGGTGACTTTTAGAGGGATATGTGGGATTTAACAGCAATAATCATAGAGTGCAATATACCTCGCAATGATTACCACTTTAAAAGAGCGAGAAAGATTTTAATCAAAGAATAAAGTTTCTTTAGAAAAAACCAGTGTTTAAATCTATAAAACAAATGGTAGAAAAAAAATCAATAATAATATAGCCAAACTTAAGATCAGACATATCAATAGAGTAGATAAAGTTGTTGTTAAGCAAGATAAACTTTAGACGTCTTCCACTTGATCCAAAAGTGGATTTTGAGTGATTAAATTAAATACATTTCCCATTAATTGCACATTTAAATAAATTAATTTCCACAAGCCCTTCAATTCCCTACAAATTAAAGCACTCATAACCACATTAGGGGTTTTGAGGCTTAGAGTGTTTTGACACTTAAGAAATAAGAGGATTTTATTCAGTTCATAAAATTGCATAATTCTCATTATTTGAAAACTTACTCATATTTACTACTGTCGAAAACACATTGTGTGCCATTAACATGAGCTATGAAAAATTCAAGACTAATTTTATTGAAACTGCTCAATTTTTCAAAGGTAATTTCAAGTTAGATAGCAACTCAAATATATGTGTCTAAATAGAGGAATCTGATTCAAAACTAAGTTTCTTTTCTTGCTAAAATATATATGCTTGTTTGAAAAAACTAAATCAAAATTTTAATTATATTCCTAGAGAAAATCCTTTAATAATCCTCTATTCTTAATATTAACAAAATAGAAAAAAAAGGAAATTGTTTAAATTAATCAAATTACAATTTAATTATTTTAAGTTTAAAACTTTATATTTCGTTTGTATTCAAACACTTATAGTTGAATGAATGATGTCAAGATGACCAAAATTTAACTGAAATGCTTGATATTTAAGCAAAAAACCTAAATCTATAGAGTGAGTCTCTATTGTAGTAACCAGTTGTAAATTTTAATGTCCAACATTTAAAATGATTAGCAGTCATTTAAATATATTATTAAATTTTACAGATTAATGTAGGAATCTAATAATTTGTAGAGAACCCGTTACTTGATTAGTATTTTGTGAAATTAGGGATCCGATCGTATTCTTAATGTTTTAAAACCCACACCTCATAAACTTTCAACTCCTGATCGACTCTTTGAGCGCAAAATTGAAAAGCTTTACTGGAAGAGCTAATATGACTATTTGAATGAGCGAAAATGAAAGAAATTCTTGATTTCGATATATGATTAGTTTAAATTTATACTTAAAGTGTGATATGTAATATAAAGCTTTTAATCAAGCAATTAAACGATTTAAACTGCTGTTTGTGTATGTATTCAAAACCCCAAAACCCTTTCAGTAGTTTGATTGAATTTTTGATTGATAAAAGTAGACTATTAGTGCATCCTTTATTAGGGTTTTAAAAGGGTTTATGTAGGGGTCTAATGTTTAAATACTAGTAGTTTAAGTGAGTATAACAAGCGAGTTTTTTGTTTTAAATTTCACGCAAACATAAGCTTGGAGTCATGTGGCAGTTCTATGAATTTTATCTTTCTAAGTTACTGTTTAACTGTTTCTATTGTTTGTTAATTCTATTAGCTTGGCTTGATAATAGTTGAGTATGCAAGTTCTTTGAGACCTACATTTATTTAACTTTTATCGAGATATTGTTGGATTCTTTGCTTAGAATCTCTCTCACCCCTGCAGCTAAAGTAATCGTTTCTTGGCATGTCGCTCTCTATTATTATTACTGCTAGAGCCCAGATATCCCATTAAGTGTCTCCATCTCTCCAATACTCTCTTTCTGAGAAATATCCAGGAGTGCCGTATACATTTCCTTATGCAGAGGCTTGCACTCTTCGAGCTCTGTTGAATTCAATAATATAAACTCTAAGAGGCTGAAAGTTCATCATGATGTTCTCTGGCTTTAAGTCTCAATGAACATAACCTAGCTTGTGAAGCTTTTCAATCCCTTCAACTATCTGCTATACTATCTAGCTAATTTATCTCTGACATCTATTGTGAGATAAGATTTCTCTGTAAGTCATTTCAAGTAAAGGAAGCCTGAAGGCTACATGATCTTTACCAAGTAAAATAGCATCAAGCTAGATGATATG